>LGRX02001994.1:0-18224 GCA_001247695.2 Cymbomonas tetramitiformis
GACACCGCATCCAGTGGTCCGCGGCGGCCGCAAGGGAGAGAGGCACCGGCGCAGCCTGCGAAGCCGGGCCATTGCGTGGAGCGTCGTGGCTCGGCGGAACGCGCCACGGCGAGCTCGCGCCCGTGCGCTTCCCGCGCCACGCCCAAGACTTCCTCTGGCTCGTATCCCAACGGGAGCAAGCAACCCCTCCCCCCTCCCCGCCTCCGCCCCGCCCCCCACCCCCCGGGAGTTGGACGGAGTTGGACGAGGATGAGGACGGGCCGAGGCCCGAGCGGCCGACGTTGAAACTTTTCTGGCAGAAGCTGCCAGAGAGCGCGATGCAGCAGACCTTCTGGCAGCAGTGTGCGGAGGCGGAGAAGCCGGTGCTGGACTATGGGGGGCTTGAAGAGCACTTCGCTGCCAAGGTAGGTCCGACCGGTTGGGGTGCATCTATCTGCTGATGCTCGGCTTGGTCGCACTGGTGAGGAGGTTTGTGGCCGGATGATGATTGAAGGAGGAACATCAGTGGGAGGGGGTGATGGTGTCGAGCGTCCCGAACGCTGTGACGGTCGAATTAAATTGGTTTAGCCGAACAGGCGGCCGCGATCCCGAGCTCGCAAACCCTGAACCTTACTGGGAATAAAAGAGCCGCGCAGGGGAGCTCACGACCGAGTTGCGGGACACGCGGGGGTAAGGAGGTTGTGGCGCGCCGGAGTTGTGTGAAGGGGTGAAGAGGGGAGGTGGTGGCATGCGATTGTGCAGAAGCCCAAGGGGGTCGGTGGTGAGATCGCTCAGGGCGCAAGGTCTACCAAGGTGAGGCCTGCATGGGAGCCCCCTGCCCCACCGATAGGCTGCCCCACAGATTCACTCACATTTATGAGGTCAGACACAGGGGTTGGAGTGCAGGCGTGTGAGCAAGAGCAGTTCGGCAAACATCCGACCCAATTCAGATGGGATCCAACTCGTGGCAGCGTGCCTTGACAACGCGATTCTTGATCCTCGGTTCTGAGTGCAGCTTGGACACTTGATTCTGCCACGTCGCGTTTGGCCCTCGAGGCGATTTGTGGCATGCGTGAGGAGGGACGGTCTTGTGCAATGCTGAGGTAGGCAAGGCGGGGTGCGGCATCTGCCGGAGGCTGCAAGCTAGAGCAACCCGTTCCACGAGGCGGGATCCTTCTAGTCTCACCGTTTTGCGGTCGTGGGCAGCCCTGGGCTGAATGACCTTCCTGCCGGGCATGCTGGCGGCTAGGCACCCCTGACCGCTGGATGCGAGGGGGTTTGGGGGGGTGATGCGGGGAACAGACGCTGCTGCTGGATCTGCAGCGCTCCAATAACAGCGCTATCTTCCTGGCGAAGCTCGGGCGTACCCCGGAGGCGGTGTGCGAGGGCATCCTGCGCGTGGACGAAGAGCTGCTCACCGAGGAGAACATCACCGGTCTGCTTAAGTGTATCCCGACCCCGGAGGAGGCCGCCACACTCGGTACATATGAAGGTCCGAGTCTCCCCATCAACCCGATCTCTCTGCCTCGTTCTCAGGCCAATGGTCAAAGGCTGCTATCACCAGGTGCTCTCAGGCTCAAAGGACGGGCTGCTTTGGAGGGGTTGGAGGCGAAGGAGGGGTTGGAGGTGAAGGAGGGTTGGAGTCGAAGGAGGGGTTGGAGGCAAAGAGGGGAGTTGGAGGCAAAGGAGGGGTTGGAGGCGAAGGAGGGTTGGAGGCAAAGAGGGGTTGGAGGCAAAGAAGGGGTTGATACAAAGGAGGGGTTGGGGGCAAAGAAGGGTTGGAGGCAAAGAAGGGGTTGATACAAAGAAGGGGTTGGGGGCAAAGGAGGGGTTGGAGGCGAAGGAGGGGTTGGAGGCGAAGGAGGGGTTGGGGTGGTACTCCTGGGGGCTGCAGGCTCCACGGAGAATCTCGGGGTGGTGGAGCGGCTCATGATCCACCTGTTACGCATTCCCATGGCCGAGGAGCGCCTCAAAGCGGTGCGGTTCCAGCGGCACTTCCACGGGCAGCTCAAGGCGGTCCAGGCCGCCGCAGCGGTGCTCCACGCGGCGGCGCAGGAGGTGCAGCGCAGCGCGCTCCTGCCCATGATCCTGCACATCGTGTTGGCCGCGGGCAACTTCCTCAACACCGGCAGCCGCAACGGCAACGCTGTCGGCTTCCGCCTCGAGGTGGGCTGCCGAGAAGGCTCTCTGCGACGTCTGCGTGCCCTCTGCGCTGTCTGTTTCGACCTCGCTGTGCTGTTAATGGGCTGCCCGCCGGGGGCCCCCCTTCCATCCCCACCTCTGCTGTCATCCATCTGCCCCACTCTGCTTTGCCCCGCCGGAAGCAACCTCACCCTCGCCCCAGGGTGTGTCCTCGCCAATGAAGGGCCTCCAATGGGGGGGCGGGGGTGCGCGCAGGTGCTGCCAAAACTGCGACTGGTGAAGGCCACGTCCGGCTCGGTTTCCACCTTGCTGCATTTTGTGGTGGCCTCCGCCCGGAAGGAGCAGCCGTCGAGCCCGGCGCTCAAGTCGGAGCTGCAGCACGCCGGCCAGGCCTCCCACCTCAACCTCCAGCTGCTGTGGAGCGAGGTGGCGAACATCCGCGCCAACCTGGACGATCTGTCTCGGACCCTGGACGTGGTTGGGGGCGATGGCACGGACCCGTTTCAGGGGGAGCTCAGCGCGCTCTCGGAGGACGCCGCAGAGCAGCTGGAGGAGGCCTCCGCGCAGCTGCAGGCGGCCGAGATGTGCTTCAAGGAGCTCGCGATGTACCTCGACGGCGCCGCCGGCCGCCCGGATCCGCAGGCGTTCTTCTCGATGCTGGACGCGTTTGCGGATGACTTCGACCGAGCGGACGCGGAGAACGCAATCCAGGACGCGGAGCGGGTGACTGCCCTCCCCCCTCTCTCCCCTTTCTTGGCCCTTCCGCCCTGGTTGCGACGCCCAGGGGGTTGCGCTGACTCCCGCCGCATGCAGGGTGTGGCAGTACGGGTTCAACATGCTCACATCACGTGTGATTGCGCATGGAGAAATGGATCCAGACTTTCTCCTCTTGAGATCGACCGAGGTGCCTCGCACAAGGCTGCCACCGGTTGCGCTCCTGACGACTGCAACCTGACGAGGACGTACGACCGTTGCCCGACCGCTCGCAGCTCAACTTACGTTGCACCTGCTGAGACGGGGGGGCAACCGACGTCACTCGATACAGAATCCGAATCAGCAGGTTCCCGGAGCGCTGGGCTGCCGAGAAGGGCTCCGTGATCCCATTTTCGATCGAGAGTTCTCGGGCTCTAGTTGCTTGTAGCTGTGGCTTGCTCCCACTCTCGCTGTCTTGAGCTGCCTTACGGTCGCTGCAGCAGTGAGTGCAGCCGCAGCCAGCGCCCCATCCCACGGGGGTTGGGTGCTGCTGCGGGTGCACCGATTCACCTTCGAATGTCTCGGTCAGCACTCGCAACGCTGGTGCAGAGGAGCATTGTCACGGGTGTCAAGCCACGCGCGTAACCGTTTGGAGGGTACGGAAATGGTGGAGCGCAGGAGGCAGTGGCACGTCGACGGCGCTCGGCGCGGGGGCACCTTCGCTCGCATAGTTTGGAGCTCGGGGCGCTGTGTGGCCTCGAGGCTGCTCCTGCCGGACAGCTGCGGCAGAAGGACAATGTGCTTGTGGTATCCCCCTCTTCACCTACCCCAAGCCCCTGATCCACCATCCAATGTGCTTGTGGTATCCCCTCTTCACTACCCAAGCCCCTGATCCACCATCCAATGTGCTTGTCGTATCCCCCTCTTCACCTACCCCAAGCCCCTGATGCACCATCCAATGTGCTTCAAGCTCAGGAGTGGCAGGTGGGACAGTTGTACGCCTGGATCCTTTCTGGGAAGACACCTGCTTTGATGCTCCGCTGTTCCATTGGTGGAAAAGGCGAGGCAGCGCTTGCAGCCCTGTGGCAGTGGGCCGAGGCTCGCGGGGGCTGAGGCGGCAGCGCTCGCAGCCCTGTGGCAGTGGGCCAAGGCTCGCGGAGGCTGAGGCGGCAGCGCTCGCAGCCCTGTGGCAGTGGGCCAAGGCTTGCGGGGGCTGAGGCGGCAGCGCGGGAGAAGGGGTTGGGCTGGATGTGCACACACAATCGTATGGGGGTGGTGGGAGGGTGCAGGCAATCAAGGCGTTCGCGAAGCTGAAGCCGAGGGAGAGACGAAGTCTGTTGATGGGAAGGCCGCTGCGGCAGCATCAGCGCCGCTTCAGTATTTCCTGCGCGAGGTGCGCCTCGAACTCTCCCGCGGCAAGTGGAACCAGGGGCGTGGCATACCGTGCTCACGTGCCACTTCAGCTGTATTTGATTGGCTCTCAAACCGAATGCCGCATCATTTGCTGGGCTTGCTGCTATCGTCCATGCGCTCCACAGCTGTGTTTTCCTGCGCGACGTCTTGGCACAAGCAGAGTAAGACACCCGGCCGGTGATTGGGAGACGTGGCGGCTGCAGGGAGCTGCTTCTGTGGGAGAGGGATGCCCACGTGGGCGACCACTCCGGCGTACCAAGGGATCAGGAGGCAGGATTATCGACGCCGCGTGCGGTGGAAAGCCGTTTGCGCTCGAGCAGTGGGGACAACAGAATGCTGCCCACCTCGCTGCCCGCGAAGCCGAACCTGTCACGCGTGAACCCCGATTCCCTCCGTAACCTGATTCTCTTTGGCGCCTCTGGTAGCCAGGGCGGCCACCAGGGCGTCCGGGAAACGAAGCCCTTGGACCCGGAGGAGCTCCCGGTGTGGGTCAGGCCCACACGTCACAAGAAGAAGGTGCGCCTTCCCCATGTCGCTGCCTCCTTCAGAGGCAGGCCCTTGCCGTTGGCCTTGCACCCCACGTGTGATCCCACCCTTTCTGACGTGGCGCCCTGGCGAGAGCCACGTCGGCCGTACCGTGGAACTGAGGGTTTCCCTTAGAGTTACTGGCCGGTGAAGCAGCTGTGCGTGTTTGGAGCCGCCGGCAGCATGCCGAGTATGCACTGTGCCGACTTCCGGGCATTCGCCAGATGCCACTCTCCGCGCACCGTGTGGCTGAGCGGGTGATGGGCGGGCCTCTGCTGTGAACCTGGGCTCCACAGCGAGATCGCGCACAGCCGCGGCGAAGCAGCCCGCTGCTCGCCTCCAACCTGAAGCCCGGCGAGCAGGGGGTGCCGGCGGAGGACGATAGGAAGAAGGCAGAACAAGGGCCCCACTCAGAGCACGGAAGTCCCATCGGTGCCTCGACGCCTACAAGCCAGGAGATGGCCTTGCTCAGCAGCCTTAAGGTGTAGCGCACTCGTGCCCCATCCGCTTTGGTGATGGCTGCTAGAAGGCTGTGGGTCACCTCTCTGGCATTACGTAGGGTGTTATGTATGTGGAAATGCCGCGCGCTGTGTTATGTAGGGTGTTACACGTGTGTGCGTGCCGCGCGCTGCCCACAAGGACGCCGCCAATAGATGTCGGTTTTCTTGTGTGTTTTTCTCTGTCGTCTCTGTCTTCTCCCTAAGCATCCTGCGCGCCGCCGTGGTAGAAACCGATCTACAATCGGCGGGCGGCACCTCGCACGTTGGTCTCCCCGCGCCTGACTTTGGTGCTTGGGGGGGCCCCCAAAGCAGCCCAACCCCGCCTCCCAAACGAAGAGCAGCTCCAGGGCGGTGTCGCCCTCCGACAGCACCAGCACGGACAGCACGCTGTCGGACATCAGCACCGATCTGAACACGGTGCGCGCCGGCCGCTGCAGGAATTTGAAATTGGCTGCCCAGAAGGTCAAAGGACTCTGTGAGCCATGCGGCCGTTGGATGCTGCATTAGTGCTGTACGAGCTGTGCGGCCGTTGGATGCTGCATTAGTGCTGTACGAGCCGTGCGGCGGTTGGATGCTGCATTAGTGCTGTACGAGCCGTGCGGCCGTTGGATGCTGCATTAGTGCTGTACGAGCCGTGCGGCCGTTGGATGCTGCATTAGTGCTGTACGAGCCGTGCGGCCGTTGGATGCTGCATTAAGTGCTGTGCTGAAGCCGCCATGGTTGGATGCTGCATTAGTGCTGTGCGAGCCGTGCGACCGTTGGATGCTGCATTAATGCTGCACCGAGCCGTGCGGCCGTTGGATGCTGCATTAGTGCTGTACGAGCCGTGCGGCCGTTGGATGCTGCATTAGTGCTGTACGAGCCGTGCGGCCGTTGGATGCTTCATTAGTGCTGTACGAGCCGTGCGGCCGTTGGATGCTGCATTAGTGCTGTACGAGCCGTGCGGCCGTTGGATGCTGCATTAGTGCTGTACATCTTAGGGACTTGCGGCGTGGCTATCTGTATCTAATGCAGCCGGGGGGCATGCCCCCACGACATCTACTTGAGAACCCCCTGTACTCCGTGAATCGAGGAGGGGGCGGAGCATCGAGCGACCAGCGTCTGAGGACCCAACCTTTGGGTCAGCGCCCTTCCAGGCTTGCCCTCTTTTAATGTTTCCTGTAGCTTGTTGGAGATTGAACGGCCGCACGTGCTTATATACATGCTTCAGTTTGCCCCATGCATGGATTGGCAGTGGTCCATCGCCCACCAATCGCTGTCACGGAATCGCTCGGGCTGACAGGCAGACCTCGTGCTGAATTGTCTTGCCAGCCTTGCTTGTTCTGCGACACGGAATACGACACTGCTGATGCGCTAGAGAGTGCGGGTGCATGGGATGGCTGAGGAAGGGGGCCATTTTGCGCCCGCATGGGCCACCTTGTTTGCTGGACTTGGATGTTACGCGGGTTGCAAATGCGGGATCGGCGCGCATGCAGCTGGCGGAGCATACTGGAGCTGCAGCTCCCCGGGCGGCCTCGCGGGAGGGTCCACCCCCGTGAGAAAGGGGGGCCATATTCGCGGGGCTCTAGGGAGCCAGCCAAGTGGCGCCAGCATGAGCGATGCTGGGACTCCCGCGGCGCTCCAGAGCTCCCTGATAGCCAGCGCACATCGCCAGAGCGCCGACAGGAACGCCAGTGCCGAGAGCCACCACGGCCGTGCAAGGTACCTCTCCCCTTCCAGGCTCTCTACACTGTGAAGATGTAGCATTCTCACCTCCTGCGAGTGTCCCCAGGAGCGCCGCAATGGGAGTGTTTAGCCGCCAGATGCGCACTTCGACTGGCGGGAGTATTTAGCCGCCAGATGCACACTTCGACTGGCGGGAGCATGGATGGATTTGAGTATGGGGTCAAAGAACATTTTGTTACTACATGTGCTCATAGTCGGTCGCTTTGATGTCAGTGCGGGCAAAAAATGTTTGGTTACGTAATATTGCTGTATGTATCATGTGTGTATATGCTTATCCTTGCGACTCCTTTGGCACTCCGTAGCCACAGAAGACTGCACTATGTACCCACGCCGGGGATCAAAGGATTCGGCACACACTTCGGGACACTTATCCGGATTCTCCGGAGCTCACTAGTGAAGAATGGGACCCCCTAAGCCTCACTGAGCCACCCGAGCCCATCTGCATCTGCACCACCAGCGCACTGCTGCCTTATGCCTGAAGCCGATTCATCCCTGCCCCCGAGCTGCGCAAGCCATATCTCCACCACCAAGCCCACGCGCAAGACCACCCCTCTGCTCCCTGAGCCTCACTGGGCCACCTGAGCCCCTCTGCAACTGCCCTGCCGGCGCACTGCTGCTGTGTCTCTGGAGCCGGCTCACCTCCGCCAATCGAGCCACCCCTCCACCACCAAGCCCACATCACCTCGCTGCCCCCTACCGCCTGGTCTCAAGAGAGCTTGCCCACCCACGCCATGGCCAGAATGCCCATGCGAGGGCGCGACTGCGGGAGGTTAGTGATCGTTCACTCATTTTGGCGGTTGGGTGTTATATGATTCAGAGTTTTTGTCGTGGAAGGAGATTCTTGGTCAAGCGATGATAGCAGCGATGTGGAAAGCGTGAGTGACCAGACCTCCTCGGATGACGAGGAGGATGGAGGTGGTTCGCTATCTCAAGGCCAAGCGAACATGATGGGGCATTGCAGAGGTGATGTGGATCTGTGCGACTCCCTGGTCTCCACCACTTCAGGCCACCTCGATTCGAGTTTGGGACAGAGTCCCTCTACAAATGGAGAGCAAATACGAACCACAAAAAGCTGGGGAAACACCTTCTTAAAGAAGTGCAGCAAGCTGGTGAATCCGAGCAAGTTGGGTCTGAAGAAAAAGGAATTTAAGCAAAGAACCATAGGCAGGAAAATCCGTGTCCCTGCGCCAGTGAATTGATCACGATTGTATACTAGCATGTAATGATACAAATAGTGTGTTAAGCGATGAATAGAGTCTTTAGTGCATACAGTCATATTGGGTCTGAAATAGGCGTCCAAGCAGACCATAGGCAGGAAAACCATGGCATTGTCTGAGAAAAAAATTAACCTGATTGTATGCTAGCATGTAACGACCAGATGAGCCCCTACCTAGCAAATGTCGTTGATCCTTGGATAGCCAACATTTCAAATGGGTATGAAAAATTCGGTCCCGGGTGTCACCCAAGAATTTCCGTTACCAAATTTTCTATTTAATGCTCTTACCCGAGGTTTTACCGAGGAAATCTCCTCTGTACTGTACTGTCGGTTTGTCTGTACTGTACTGTCTCTGTGCCGCGTTCGTGACAACATATCAATTTCCGCGTCTCTGGTTGGAGGTCCACCGGTTTTCGTCGACGACAGTACAGTACAGATAAAAAGGACGACAGTATAGAAGCAGAGACGTGGATGTCGCCAAAATGACATTTCTGAAAATTAAGTATGGGGCAGTACTGTCGATGTACTGACGATGGCACCGACAGTACAGACTACATACGACAGTACAGAATCTTGGCAAATTTGAAATACCTCGTGCGTTTCGTCAATTTCCGAGATGTGAATAATTGATGCTAGGTTGCATTCCAAGCCTCCTGCCAAAAAGAGGGGGGGGGGGAATCAACCGCCGCTCGTGATTTTAGCGTCCCAAGTGGTGCATAGGACACACCACACTTCCATGACCGCTGTAGGTTGTAGTCAAGTAAGCGGTACTTGTAGTTACGGTACCTCGCAGATAGAGCTTGTTTGAGTGAAGAAGAAGAAAATGTGCTCCACCCTTTATGGGTGAATAGGAGGTAGAGTAGGCGTTATTAAATATCCATTGGTACAGGCTAGTAGAGCTGAAAGTTGCTGTTGTAGACGGTGATGACACAGGTCGAGGTGGATGGGTCGTCCTTCCAGCCCTCACTTTCCCACTTGCACATTTGCTCCAAGGTGGGAGTGGCCTCAAATGCAAGGGGTGGTAAATCTCACCGTGATATCTTGTGCGGCATCACAACAATAAAGCGACTGCTTGTTCTTATACACGAGGTACAAGGCATATGTATAGAGCAGTAGAATACGGTATCTGGTAGATACCTCTCCCGCAAGCGATGTGCATAAATGAGGTAGTGCAGTTGTGATATGTGGGTTATCGCATACATAGTCGAGTTCGCACTTCGCAGCCGACGACATAGTGAAGCTGCAAAGTCGATCGTTGTGAATATTGCGTGGAGTTGTAGTCGGGAGATCGAACACGCCCGTTTGGGCGCCTGTCGGCCGTAGCCGGGTTTGCCAAGGGCACTTAAAGGGCTCCGCGGAGCGGAGCCAAGTCGGATATAAACCATGAATATACAATCGACGCACTAAGACGCGCACCTGAGAAACGGGTTTCGGTCAAGAAAAGTGTCATCAGTCATCGCAATATATATTCATATTGAATATCTCAGAATTTGATAATGTGTGTGGTCAGAAGGATGCTTCTGGAGCTTCTTCATTACATAACACTGATCACTGATCACTGAATACTCTCACTCGACTGCTGGCGATGGCGATGGCGTGGGATGCCAATCACGCATGCGCTAAACTCGTGTTAGAGCGTATACTGATGACGTTTATTTCACGACTTGCTATCTCTTAATCGTTTTCGAGTTTGCCCTCTATGGAGGGTAAAGATTTCAGATCGGTCAACGGTGTAGATTGCACGTCTCAACAAGGTTCAGGTACATACATTCAGGAAAGGCATACCACCCGCGCATGGGTGGGGGCGGCACAAAACGCGGCACACTGTGCTAGGAGGCGAGCACAAGAGCCCGAAACGCAAGTAAATGGGCAAAAATCGGTTAAGTATAAAATAGTACAGTACTCGGTACAGAGTACGCTAGAGAACCGATGGACTTGAAAGGCTCTAGACTGTGTACGGAGTATAAGAGTACAGTAAGTTCCGAGTTGAGCTCTGAGATGCATAAGAGCTCAGGTGTTGCCAGTTTCGGAGAAGAGAACTGAACTGAGAATTAAGTACCGAAAAGTAAAGCAATATTGCAAAGAAATTAAACAGCCGAAATCGCTACCTTGTATTGAAAGCATACACCCGAATATAGAAAGCAGCTTCGAATATATAAACACTCGTAGTATCGAAATCATACTCGTGCGGTTGTTAAACATATAGTATATAGGATAATTAAGAAGATATGAAGATAGAAGAGCTGGAGAGTGGAGTCTCCTACAAAATGGTATCACTTGTGTCTACTTTCCGCGACGCCTTGCGCTTCCGTAAATTCTGATCTTGTTTCTTTTGCGTGTTGTGGTGGGGTTACCTTCTTTTCTGGTATTCGCCTCAAGATGATGGTTAGGGTCTGTGCTTGCTTGCTGCCGGTTTTCTCGTCAGGTCTTGCAGCAATGGCGTGGTCGCCCTACACTTTTTATTTTCGGATGAGCAATCCGCGCTAGTTTTCTTCGTGCGAGAGCAATCCGTGAATTCAAAAAATTTTCGCCTTTGCCCAGTGTGGCACAAATGTCATATCGTGCCACAATGAGAATGGCCTAGGCTAACTTTCGGTATTCGCGTTCTTTGCGTTTGCGCTTTAGGATTATCTTTTAATTTTACAAGTGGAAACATGTTTTGCGTTAACGCGTTGCTCTAGAGTTTTTCTTTTGGTCTAGGATGTTTTGTCGTGCGCTTTGGCTGCGTGTTGGTTTTGCTGCAGAGTGGTGATGCCGGATTTCGAGTATTCTTGAAGCTCCAATCTCCGAGTACTTCAATCCGCGAAGAGATTCAGGTGCGTTTCTACCTTGGCATGTTGCTTATTCACGCACAAGGCATGCGCTCGTGTCACGAGCACGCAGTTTCGCAGGTCAGGCTTGGGAATTGAAATCGCGTGGATTCTTCGGCAAAACCGTCCCTTTGCGGCGGGAGCGCTGCGCAATTTTTTAAAATTGTGCGGCCTTTGCTGAATTGTCCCCGTGTTTCTCGATCTCGAGTGGCCTAGGGCTTGCGCCCTCTAAGCTCAGGAATTGCCGCGCTTCGTCCGGTTTAGCCACTCCGCTCGCGCCTGAGTGGTGAATTTCTGGGTGCGGCGGGTGCTTGTTGCTTTGCACAGGCGTATGAGGGGGGTTCTACGCCGGGGCTGCAAGCAAGGGCTGCGATTGCGTTGGGGAACACGCAGAAGATGCAGGGCTTCCCGGTCAAGACGCCCGAAGAGTTCGACAAGGACGCCCAGGTGCCCAGAGCCGTGCCTCCAAATCTCTTGAGCAGGAATAAGTTCCACCTGTTGGCATCCCATCTGCGGAGCTCCACACGTACACGTGCGCAGATTGGAGCGATGTTGCTGGCACAGCGTGTTATAGACCTACCGAAGGACATTGACAATCTCTTGGCCCTCGAGCGAGGAGATTGAGGGCAAGGAGCCTACAGAGCCAGTCAGGAACCCCACTGAGGTCAACGAGCATCAGTTCCAAGACCCACCTGGCACTGGCGCGCGGGAGATGGGGGATGGGGCGGCAGGGTGTTCAGAGCAGACAGACGACGAGGAGTTGCCATTGGACGAGATGCCAGATGGGGTGGTCGACCACGCTGCAGCCAGGTGTGCAGCTGCTGCCTGCGTGAGCGATTTCGGGGTGATGGACTTCAGTGAGCACGGGCATGTGCGTGCTGGCACCATCCAGACCCGTGCCTACGATGCCTTGAGAATGAAGATGAAGGACCACCTCACTGAGGACCAGACTCTGCAGATGGCACAGGTACAACCAATATGCAAGCTGGTGAACGCCACTCTATATGAGGGCCTGGCACTGGTGCCCTCTGGGGGTGAGTTGATGCTTTACCGAGCGATTCTCATGGACACTGGGGCCAACTGCAACATCATTGCCATCGCCGTGGTAAGGCGACTTGGGCTCACGGTCTACGAGTCTGGCACCGGAGCCAAGGTTACGAGATGTGACAACAGCCCCACCAAGTTCACCCACTATTGTTACGTGGATGCCATACTGGCGGCAGGCACGCCGCACATGACTCTTCATCGGCTCCATGCCTTCGTGACGTCGTTTGAGCGGGACAACTCGTGGGACTTTCTGGTGGGTATTGGGCCATTGAAGAACTCCCTCATGATCGATATTAAGCTTGGGAGTGGTGTGGCTGTGTCCCATGCACCCTCAGTCTTGGGCATGGACACCCAGGTGACACTTCCCTTGGTTGATCTCACGCCACCGAAGAGCCCTCACAGTGTCAGAAGAGTGGACCCTATAGTGTGTCTGACAACAGAGATCTTTGAAAAGATTAATTAGAATCACCGTGTTATGTCGTTTTAAATGTACTGCTAGGGTCCATTCCTGGTTCTGTTGAAGAATATAAGTGCGATGTTTCCCCTCGGCTGGTTTATCAAGTGAGGTTGTGTAGTCTTCTTGCTTTCCTTTAGTTATTTCGATGAGGCTTTGTTTGCTGTTGATGCAGGTAAAGTCAAGAGTAAGTTTAGACGCAAGCCTTTCAATGTTAGCTAGTGAGATAACTCCCTTTCTGCTGTACACCGGGGTATGTGGTTTTATAGTGTTTTTTTATCCCTGTCTTTCATATTTGGGTTGGGTGATCCTATCTTGGATCAATTCTTTCAAATCCTGAATGTGAAGTGCAATGTCTGAACTGTGCTGTTCCCCTTCGGCGCTCCCGTCTCTCAGGAAAGTAAAAAAGGGAGTGGGTTCATTTGTTTCGCACCACTTCTTCCATCTTTCAGCGGTTCTAATCACCTAAATCCCACAGGTGTGGTTGTCACGCTGTTGTCTAAGTGTTGACATTTCCACTCCCCACCCCTTCCCGTTCATAGTTTTGTGATGCTTTCTCAACCAAGAGGAAAGTGTTTTTTCTAGTTCGTCCTGTGTTTCAAAAGTTGTCTCCCTTCCCAAGGAGTCATATATGTAGGCTTCAATGTGTTGCTCTTTTGTGAGCCGGAGTGTAACGAGCCTCCAGTGTTTACCATCGCTCACCCCGAAGTGGGTTTTCAGGTGTTTTCCTAACACCATGGCATGTATGATGCATGGCATGGAATGGCATGGCATGGCATGGCATGACAATTGCATGGCATGCCATGGCATGGCATGTCTGATGTCATGTAGATGACTAGATGGGATGTGAACATCAACATGTGAACATCAACATGTCGATGTGATCGACCGCGACCGCGACCCTGGACCTTGAGACTTCAGACTACAGTCAACGGTGTCACAACACTGTGACTCTCTATAGTCAATATTGTAGTCAATAGTGTCATGTCTTTTCAACACGGGACAGGGTACGGGCGCTGGGAACTTGACAATCACAATGACACATGCTGACTGCATATCACGACTGCGTCTATCGCGTGAGAGACAGCGACACAGTGACCGCAATGAACGTCGCCGGCAGCAGACTGTGAACACATCGACATCGCGGACACCATTGCCGCTGCCGTTGCGTGACTGCTTACTGTTACTCGTTCTTCGTTGACCCATCCCAATCCGCGATTGCATCGTAGAATTCTTCACGGACAGCTACGCAATTTCATCAACGTTCCTCCGCCACATGGGGCAAACGGTGTTGTGATTGTTGTGACAGCGCGCGCACATCTGCCTTAGAAATAAATTGCGCGTTTCGCGCAAGTAACTTGAAGCCTTGAGCTTAAGGTACATATCTTGGCAGTATGTGTGCCAAGTTTCGTGCTGTAGGACGCGCACGGGAAGCCCTCGGCTGCTTGGCATCTTTGGGTTTGGGTTCGAACCCAAACCCAAACCCAAAACATCCGCCTTAGAAATAAATTGCGCGTTTCGCGCACAAGTAACTTGAAGCCTTGAGCTTAAGGTAACTTAAAGATATGTACCTTGGCACCGAGTATTTATGCCAAGTTTCGTGCTCTAGGACGCGCACGGGAAGCCCTCGGTTGTTTGGCATCTTTGGGTTTGGGTTCGAACCCAAACCCGAACCCAAAACATCTGCCTTAGAAATGAATTGCGCGTTTCGCGCACAAGTAACTTGAAGCCTTGAGCTTCAGGTAACTTGAAGATATGTATCTTGGCAGTATTTGTGCCAAGTTTTGCTCTAGGACGCACGGGAAGCCCTCGGCTGTTTGCCATCTTTGGGTTTGGGTACGTTCGAACCCAAACCCAAAGGCAAAGGTATAGGACAATTTTGTAGATTCCGTCCCGATGCCTTTGCAACCTCGCATGCTATCTCATATTGTCTATTGGGCTCAAGGTGGGGTAACCCACCGTAAGAACGCCTTACGGTGGGTTAACCATAGCGTAGTTTGTTAACACCATAATGCACATCGAATGGTCTCAAATATGGTCGATCATATGTGATTTCACAACTAGACATTCATGTTTAGCTGGACATAGCCGAATGACATGTGCTTGTGATCGGATATATCCGCGGTATCCATCCCAATATACCTCCGATGGCACGTTCGGTGTCGTGATCCCAAATGCACACAAACGTAGCCCGATTTCTACGTTTCATCCACGATGCCTGTTAAGGACGCACAAGCGAGCCTTAAGATATAATATAATATGATAAGATAGCACAGGTGTAATTGAACAGTAACACTCGTGCAGTGTAAGAGCGGGTGATGAGTGCAGACTTCGTCCGAAGATACTGCTGTAGCACAACGCTACCTCATCTATACCGAATGCCTCCCATCTCATAGATGGCACCGCTATTGGGTTGTGAACCCAAGGCATTGGTTGAACGACTAGTATCGGCTGAACGAATAATGCGTTCGATATATGATACTCGCATGCTTGTTCAGAACATGTTAGAAGCGAAGATGATTTCTTCTCCGAACTATTCGGTACTTCAAGATAGCATCTTGCTTCGCCATTCTCGAGTCCGACATACTGGCCTCTCGATGACATGTGTCATTCAAGTCTTACCTTGAATAAATGACAGATGATGTGACTTATCATCTCGATGACATGTACAGTCATAGTCGACCGTACTGACGACTGTCTGTCGTTATAATATATGACATGACTCGACATGACATGACATGACATGGTATGACATGTCTGACAGGTATGACACGTATGACATGTATGACACATGTGTCATCGGTCATAAACCTGACAGATCTCCCCTCTTAAAAGAGTTGTGACCTCACAACGGGCATACCTTTGTATATGTCTTTGATGTCTTTGTTTTTGTTGCTTCTGCTGGTACCAGTCTTCTTACACCGATTTGAGGCGTCCCTCATGGTGTTTTTAGGATATTGGGGGGGGACTGAGTCCACTTTAAACCCTCACCTTAGGCATTAGCCTTACAGTTCTTAGGATGTAGCCCCCTTTGAATTGCGTATCGTATTGCAGAGTGACGATTCAAGGTTCAATGAATTGCGTTTCGTGATACAGATTGACGCCGGAACTGCGTATCGTGTTTCAGAGTGACGATTCAAGGTATCCGAGGTTTACGTTACGGATTATTTGCGCTAGCCGTCGACGCCTTTGCGAACGATGATCCCACGATTTAACAATTTATAATCGAACGATTCTCGGCCTTATATATACAACTGATCGACGAAAAGCTTTAGCTACATGTTTCCACAGTTATTATATATTAGTGCACCCAACCCTTCCTCCCCTCCTGAAGCTACTTTGGAGGTTCACAGGCGGTCACGGCGAGCCCGATGTTTCCGGAGTTATTTCACCGGGGGCTTGTTTTAATGCAAACGGAGTGGCCCTGCTTAACGGAATTGGACTTATAATCCTTAACCGGTCTGCTCAACTCCTCAAAATTTTTTGTCCAGTACTGCATGGGAACATGTGCACGATGCGGACCAGTACCGACATTGGGAGAGTGTGATTTGCTCTTCAACGACACTCCAGATGCCTCATGTCGGCAGTTCATTAAAAGAACTACTCCGGCAAAAAAACCGGGAGAGAAGGACCAGGTACAAGAGCAAGAAGAACGAGTACGGCACCGTCCCAGACGGGAGTTTATGCAAAAGTTGTACTCCATCATCGCGATGTGGAATGTCTTCAATTTCATCGGTAACTTTCAGATGGCTGCACTACGTCACTTGAAAGAACACTTCCCCCAGTTTTGGATGGTGGCCACCGTGGATTTCATGGCGGTCAAAACTCTAACACCACTCGAGGACCAGACCTGCAAGCAAGCCGACAATGCGAAAGTGCGTGGATTGGTAGTGGTGGTGCGGCGAGACGTATGTCCGGAGTTGGATTCCGACCTTATCGCGCTAAATGCGACAGCTACACAAGAAGTGAGAGATGTGAGCGCGGCGCAAAACACATCTAGGAAAGACCATAGGAAAGAAGTGGAGGTTGATCACGAGGAGGCTTGGAGACAGAGGGAGTGCAAGAGGGAAGGGTTAGCCTATAACATCGGCAACTCGCCGATCGCGGATGGTGAGGATGGTGTGAATGGTGCAAATGCCATGGATCACGACGTGGATGCCTCAGATACAAAAGATGGTGTGGACAGAATCATCGTGGAAGACGAATTTTTCTTCATTGCAGATGCGGTGAAGGGAGAGTGTGAGCAGAATTGGTGGTATGTGATATGCTCACTTGCATTATTGGTGCGTCACTATGTCGGGCTCGGAGTCACACTGGTAGGACTCATCATCGGGTCGGACGGATGTGGAGTTCAATTCAAAAGCAAGCTTCCATTCATGGGAATGAGTTTTTTTTCTTCCCTTAACTGGGAAACTGCTTCATTAGTTTTATGGCGGCTCGGGTCGATTCAAGGGACGGCATGATACGGCTGGTGGGGGTTTGGATGCCTACATTCAGAAGGAAATTTGCAAAGGAGATGGTGAAGCCGAGGGTTGTGGGCGCAGCATGAGAAATGCAGCGGACGTGGTGGCAGCGGTGAATAGCGGCTATTGCACGCCTCAGGGGCCGGCAAATAAACGCGTGGTGCAACGCAGGATAGCATTCCTAATTACTCCTGAGATGATCTTACAAGCTCAACGTGAAGGGGTAAATGCAGCAGGCGAATCTGTGCAGTGTACCCGTGCGCTTCACGATTTGGTGCCTGTGGCACCAGGACGGGTAATGCGGCGGGCACTTTCATGCTTCACTTGTGAGGCATGCTGTGAAGGGAAATGGTTGGACTGCACGAACACTGAGTTGTGTGGAAACTATGAGGAAGCACGGATTCAAGCAGCCACGGATCGAGATGCTACGCATCTTCGTAGTCATGCCAGACGAGAACGGGAAGCGGCGGCATCGTATGTGGGCGACGATGTACAAGAGCCTCTAGACTTGACAGATCAAAGGGCTGTCGCTCATCTGGAGGTGGGGGATAATGTGGCAGTTGCGATTCCAGGAGATGATGAAACACCCCCATGGACCATGAAGGTAACGAAACTCATTTACATTTTGAGCGAGGATCACACCTCACCCGAGTTCATGGATGCAAACGGGCATCCGTATATCTTTCCTGTGGGAAGCGAGGTCCTGCGAGGCTTTTGGTATCAACAAAAAAGTGAAGCGAGCTACCGATATGAGTTGTGGGATGATGAGTGGGCTGCAGCGGGAAGGTTCTCAAAAGACTTCAAAAAGAATAGCAAAGCATTTCTTCAACATGCATTATTTCCGCAACTAGTTTTCCCAGCAAGCTGGGTGTTCCACTCTAAGTTCGATATGTTGCAAGAGAGCCACAGCCGACGTGTCGCTAGACAACATGCTGGGGATCGTGTTTTCATAATGTCGGAGGAAGATGATGAGGAAATCGCAGATGCATGGGTTGCTGCTAGTGATCAATGATAATGATAATGCGCAATAATATTGATGCACAGTAAGATATGGACATTGATATGTGTGTGTGCGTGTATAATGCATGTGGCCAAAGCCCCATACATGGGTTCTCTATCTGTACTTTCTGAAAAGTGGTTTTGCTCGATTTGGCTATGTCATCTTTCGAATTAGCTCCTCTTTATGGGATAGATCGATTTCTCCGTACATCAAAACCAATAGGAAGCTATCAATGTAGCATTGGATAGGGCCGCATG
>LGRX02001995.1:11889-30705 GCA_001247695.2 Cymbomonas tetramitiformis
CCTATAGATGGCCGCCCACTGCACCTGCTCTAACTCTCTAACACACACCACACCAACGGCTGGCCGCCCCTTGCACGTACACCTGCTCTCTTCAACACACCCCATTCCAATAGTTGGTCACCCACTGCACCTGGACGTTCGACCACGCCCCATGCATAATCATCAACCCCGAGAGTGCTCTTGGACTTGTGGACTCTTGGAGTCTTGGGACATTCATTATAGCATTGTAGTGGAATCATCCTCATGCCATGCCAATGGATGGTTGCCCACTGCACTGGCTCTCTCCAGCACACTCCGTGCCAACAGATGGTGTCTCACTGCACCTGCTCTAGTGGTCGCCCACTATGAAAAATGATTCCATTTTATCATAGTTCATTTCTTAAATCCAAGATGTGGATATGCATAACTCAGGTACCCTGCGCTCTCACAGATGTCACACATGCAGATGACTCTGAGTGAGAGAATGCGTTTTCATAATTATGCACCCATACTATTCTTTGAATAGCTCTTGGTGTCGTCGGAAGTGAGAACAATGATGCATTTACCCCTCGACGTTGTATGTGCAGCTTTGAAGACAATCCATTGGGGCGTGACCCTCGCTATTGGCTATGTGGCTACAAATAAACGTTTCAAAGAGTTTCTGGAGTCATTCGGTGGTACCACAATTATTGGTGCAGATCTCTTTATCTCCAGCATGACAATGGTTATAATCAACATGATGATGATGTATGACCATTATGCGGATACCAAGCTGGCAAGTGCATACAATAAGCAGTTGTTAGGATATGCAGCCGCTGGTGCGACTTACACGTTGGCCTTCATCGGCATCACTGTTCAGGTTGGCATGAAGCTCCCAACAATCGAACATGAGATTCAAGATCCTAAAGCTCCTGGTGGGAAGATGATGCTTAATATTGACGGGTATGAATATCCAGACTTGAAAGATGTTCCACTAAAAGTACATGAAGACACAACAAAAGGGTATCCGATCAGAAATCTTGAGGGTAAAACTCTAACGTTGCCGGCAAAAGCAACAAGCATTATTTTTACTCAGAGCCTGCTTCGATATGTCTATTGGATAATGAATTTCGTTGAAGATGTCATCGAGGAACTTTTGAAGGTCAAACATGGCCAGGAGGCCACTATATCTATTCCAGGGATGCCTAAAGCACTGGTCAAGATTCTCACTTCTTCTCTGAAGTCTGGTGAACTCAATTCTGAGAGTATTACAGACATACTGACACTGGCAAACGACGGTGCAGAGGACATTCCCAAGACTGCAGAGAACCTTTTTCATAAATCAACAGAATATGCCAAAGAGCAAGGGCGCAAGCAGGAAGAGAGTGTAAAAACAAAAGTGGCGGAGACAACTGATAAGAAGACTGGCGAGGGCAAGGCAAAGATTGCTAAGGTAAAGGAACAAGTTGGTGATGCGAATGGCATTGTTAAAAAGGCATCAGAGCAACGTGGTGCGCGTTTATGATGCGCGTGATATTAGCAGATGCGTCATGCATCTCACAGTAATCCATGCCATTCAAAATGTCACATACCCTCGGTAATTATGTTGGCATGTAATGTTGTTATCCTCACGATCACCAAGCAGTACACTGCAAGTTCAGCTAGCAAATTGATGAACTCATATGCGATCTATACGCCCGCACTACATTAGATAGCACCATGAGCTTTGTGCTACGGTTATTGCCTTGAGTAGCACTTCAGGTCCCATGTACTCAGTTACATGCACCATAAACCGAAAATTGTGACGACAAATATGCTCTCAATTTTTATGTTTTACCCTCGCAGGACCAAGGATCGGAATCGATTGTTTCGACAATTATGATTAATCGATTAAATATGATTATCACAATTACAATCGATTCGTAATTTCAATAATTAGGAATCGAATGGGTTACAGATTCCAGACAATTACAATCGAATCGATTTTCAGCGTGCACTAATTACAAATCGAATCGATTTCGTTCGATCAGTAACCACAATCGAATCGATTTTCAGTGTGCACCAATTACAAATCGAATCGATTTCGCGAAAATGGGTACACCAATCGAATGTGTTATGATCTGCGATAACACGTTTATAACCGGTTTTGATGTTCAGTGAATAATACGTTTTGAAACCGATTGTGCCACGTATAGATCGCCGTAACCGGTTTGGTATGTGGTCTGCTGTTGGGTCTCGGGAGCGGATCAAAATTCAAATTTGAAATGAATCATACGGTAATAGCTGTCAGATGAAGGATATCTGCGACGACAGGGCATCCGAGCACCCGACTACTTAAGTGTATTTCCCTCCGCATTTCTCAAACTCAGTCCCAAACATCATCATCATGGGCAAAGTGTGCTGCGAAACCCGCCAAGAAATCCCAGCCCGTTAAAACCAGATTGCCGCCCCTTGGCAAGGGTCCGATCAAACGCACGCCCCGCCATGAATTCGATCACCGCGATAAGGCTGATAACATTTATGATGTTGAAACTATCATAGCCGAGCGATCAGTTAAAGTCGATGGTATATGTGTCGAGGAATGGCTTATTCGCTGGAAGGGATACAGTGACTCGCATGACACATGGGAACCGATCGAGAACTTGGCGGGGCTTGAAGACGATATAGCCCAGTTCCGAAATCAGAAGGCATAACTGCAACCAGTGAAACTTGCTTGGCAAACGCAGACGTAGAACCTCGTTTAACGACACCACCCCTGTCACTGTAGCAGCCACCCCTGCGAGTACAAGTGCAGACACTAATTCTGTGGCGGCAGTTGCTGACCCGTCAACATACCAAGATGATGCTAGCGATGAAGAAGAAGATCCAGCTGCCATCCTTCGACCTGCAATGCGGGGTCGCCGCACTGCAAAGGTAATTAACTACTTCGGTTACCTGATGTTTTGTGCTAGCGACGTGCTCGCTTTTCGACTTCCCTCGTATTTTACAGTTTGTCATTTACACAATCGATGCTTGCGTGCACCCGCCACTTTTCTTCGGCTATTACAATTGGCCTCATATCACTTTTTGTATATTGACCCGACAAGTGTCCGCTCGCAGGTGTGGTCTCTTTTCAACGAGGTCATTTATCCGACCACATCGAAGCCTATTGGACTCAAGTGTGCCATTGTGGGCTGTGGAGCGCTGCTGGCGTCCACCACCAACACGACTAACGCACGACAGCATCTCTCTCACGTTCATAAATATCATCTGGCTGAGCTTGAGGCCGAGGAGTACGTCACCGAGAACAGCGGTGGAGCAGATGCTGCGGCGGCGTCTACTGTGAACACTGTGCAGGCTGTTATCAGCCATGGCGGCGCTTCCTGGCCGCCGGGCAAACGTGACACCTTAACCAAGAAGGTCGTCACATGGGTCTGCAAACGCGCCAGGCCTTTGAGCCTGCCCGAGCGGGACACTGCGTTGAACGATGTCCTGATGTTTGCTTCTGAAGGAGGGTACTCCATGCCCTCTGCCCACAACGTCGTTCGCCAGCTCTGCTCTCTCTCTCTCTCTCTCTGGCAAGGTCCTTGCCAACGACCGGCTGAAAGTCTCACATCTTCGTTCACTTGGAGTCGACCCGTCTGCTGGTACGCTTACTTTTCCTAACATGCTCATAATATCACTGCTTCCTCGTCTGTACATTTTTTTCTTTTCAACAATTGTTTGTGATTCGTAGTACTAACAACGAGTCAGCGTGTGTGCGCGCGCAGCCGTTGATATCTGGTCCGAGAACGCTATCGCGCTATTGGGGATTTTGCTGTACTTCGCTGGCCTGAGGGTGCCTCGACAATCAGTGAGATTCTGGTGCGGGCTGTTCCGTTTGGCGAAGTCGCCCACACTGCCATTGATATAGAGACCGCCACGAAGAAAGCTCTCGCCTTGCTCGGGGTTGGCAACTATGAGGGGTCTGTTTTTGTCGACCCCGACGATCCTGACTATCTCGTTGACACCGTGAAGGACTGTCTTCACAAGGCCGTCGCCGACGGTGCCAGCAACGTGCAGAAAGGCTTGGGCGGGTTCGTTCGAGCTGTCTCCCTGTCCCGGCTCATGTTGGGCAACGTTGTGTGATGCAGTTTCTGAAAGTCGGTGGCATCGATAAGGTGCACAAGAAGACTAAGGGAATAGCTGCGCTTTTCCAGCGGTCCCCTCTCGGGTTGTCGTGCCTGCACAAATGCCAGACAAAATATACCCTTCCCAACACGCAGCCTCCCCGATCTATCCCTATACGTTGGAACAGCATCTACCTCCAGTGGGAGTGGTTCCCTCCGCAACAAAAGGCAATTCAGATGTTTCACGTGGAAAGCCTGCAGCTCAACTTGAGCACCGACGATTCCGGCTCCACCTACCGAGAGTTTCAGCTGGATCTTCTCGACTGGCAGGTCATCGAGCAGTCGGTGAGTCTCTTCCGAAACCTGAAGGGTTTAGGGGTTTTTTGTAAATAAATGTTGTGACGTTACTGATATATTTGTGTGTGTTTGGAATATTGCAGCTTCCCGTTTTGCGGCCTGTATTCCACTACACCCGCATCATTCAAGGCACCAAGTACGTCACCATGTCCTTGCTTCTTCCAATGACTGCCTGGTTAATCGAGTTCGAGCTCTCCCCTTCCGTGGACATCACCTTGGCCAACAACACCATCATCGAGCGATAATGACCTTTTACCCGCTGTTAAAGAGGGCCGCTCTGCGATGCACGCGGACGTTGTCAAGCCCTGGGTCACCGATCTGAGTGAGAGCATCTTTGGCTACTCTTCTGCCCGGCGGTCCTTGTGGGAGGACCCAAATCGCGTTCGGTCCTCCCACAAGGACCGGCTTTGCGGGGATTTTTTTAACCATCTTTTTGTGGTACCTATTGACTATCCTCCAAGTTTTAGCATCTATAGGACCTAAACTAAGTGAGAACATATGCCATATACAATATATGTTCATATACTCACGATATCCAATGCATTTGTAGCATGCACCCTATCATTTTTGAGTTTCGACCTTTGGAGGGCATTCAAAAACATGGCATGCCACTCAAACATTTTTATCCAATTGAATTTCGAGCTGAATCATCCCGTCAGGCAGTAAAAGTTTATCCTGACACTATACCCAATCATGCTTACCACATTTTGCATGTTGGCAACTTCATATTACACTGGCAGATATGTAAGTTTTGGGTTTGGGTCCGAAACCCTGATTATAAGGTCGATTTTATCATTGTATTTCTAGCCAAGTGTAAAGTTCTAGATGCCTGACAACATATGCACTTAACCGTTTTACGCCCTGTCACGTTGCAGTCATCATATATACCTATCAAATGATTTTTAGAATGCTTAACATCATCGATGCATATTAATGTCTGCCTTGTGCGCGGCAATGAGGTTCCATCTATATACAAAATCTTGATGGCAAATTTCACCCAAGTCAGTTTTTTTGTGGGTGCATGACATTGCGAGGGATATATCCCGCAGTATTATGGATTCCGAAGATGTTGTACATTGTAGAGGGCACGAATAGGTCATGTTATAGTATATTTCATGTGCAGTGGGCGCCAGGAAGGCCACTTAGTGAGCGTAGGTAGCTTGGAATAATCCGGTCCTTGTGGGAGGACCGGCCTTTTTATTTAATTTCGAGCGGTCTCACCCCCACTTTTCAATGACGTAAATCACATAGCTACACCGAGTATACCACCCAACATAAGTTTTTAGATAATTATCGGACACCTAAATATGACCCCAAAGCACTCATTTACCGACTATATCGAAAAAAAACGCGGCCTATGGCCCAAATTCACTTCGGTCCTTGTGGGAGGACCGGACCTTCGGGCAGTAGCCATCTTAGAGGATTCCACTGTTTCCACGTTGTTGGACCCGCGTTGGAAGAACTAGCAGTTCGACGGCTGCAACGTTTTTCTGGCGGGTGAGCTGAACTCGGACCGTGCTTTCGGGTACTTGCGCACTGCCTGGGTTGACTGGAAGCCAACCGTTCCCCCACTTGCTCCTCTGACCAAGCCTGCGCATGATCATTACGGTGAGTCCGGCTTTATGCGCAAGAAATCTTCTGAGTTTCGGCCGGCTCAACGAACTCCCAAGGACCAATTGGACGAGTACCTTGCTCTGCCTCAAGAACCGAATGAGGACGGCTTTGATGTTATGGCCTGGTGGAATATGAATGCTAGCAGGTTTCCAGATGTTTATCGCATGGCCCGCCAGTTTCTACTAGGATGCCCTGCCACTACTGCTGGGGTTGAAAGGGCTTTTAGCGCGGCTGGTAGGATGCACGACGACCTTCGCAAGAACACGGATGAGGGCACCCTAGAGCATATGCTCAGAGTTAGGTTGAGTTCTGACTAGTCCTGACTCAAAGACACGCACACGTATTATTTTGATAATCTGTTTTGCTTGAACTGTCTGTTGTGCCTGCTTATTTGCTTCTGTTGACTGGTTGTACCAGGCACACTCCTGATAACTTAAACATATTTCTTTTCTTTATTTTCCTTTATTTTCTTTCTTGCTTTCTTTCTTTTTATCTTATTTGCTGTTTTTTGGTTGTGTAATATTAACTTCACAGTCTTATATTCCACTGTTTTATTTCATGACAAACTCTGGCTTCTGGCCTAGAATTACAATCACTTGTCCGATACAATGTCTGGTCTCAAACCTAATACATCGATATCCTTATGTATAGCCTTTGCATACAGCCTAATACTAACATGTAAAACTTGTCCTTAATTTGTCTTGATCAACACTAACTGAGGTTCACTTTTCCCAAGCTTCCCCTTTCAACATGTTGCTCTTTAACTCACTAGCAGGATTCCTAGATTGGCATCTGTCATCGGCCAATTACCAGCAGCCCATGCCTGATTCTGTTACTCCTCCACCAATCATCAGGCAGATCATGATACTTGTATTGCCATTGCAGATGTTCTCCTGGAATCTACCATGAATCATTTCATTACAGATCTTCTCCTGAAATCTGCTTTATCATCGATTATTTTCCCCACTCGCTCACTTATGTGAATATCCGATAACTCCCCATTATTCGCGAGTGGGGCATGCACGCTCGGGGCATACGCCGGGGCATACCCATGGGGCACACGCCTTGGGGCATACGCCTTGGGGCATACGCCTTGGGGCATACCCCTGGGGCATACGCCTGGGGCATACCCATGGGGCATACGCCTGGGGCATACCCATGGGCATACGCCTCGGGGCATACCCATGGGCATACGCCTTGGGGCATAGCCTGGGGCATACGCCTTGGGGCATACCCCCGGGGCATACGCCTCGGGGCATACCCATGGGGCATACGCCTTGGGGCATACGCCTTGGGGCATACGCCTTGGGGCATAGCCCTGGGGCATAGCCCTGGGGCATAGCCCTGGGGCATAGCCCTGGGGCGTACGCCTTACGACGTAGCCGGATCCCGCCTTCGGCGGGATCCCCACGGATACGGTCCGGGCCGAAGCCCGCGTTCGGCGGGCTACGACGTAGCCGGATCCTGCCTTTCACCGGATCCCTTGGATACGAGCATTTTTCGGAGCCTCATGAGATGTCATTTCATAAATAAAGTGAATGTGAAGCGCAAATCAAGGTTGGGCTTGCGCGAGGGCGCTTCATGAAAAAAGATTCCAGATTCTAGATCGCGAGATATAGGCGATTTAAGTATGCGCTTAGGTATGGTTAAGTATGGGCGAAACTCGAGCGGTATCGACCATAACTTTCCCATATCGTGACCAATTTCATCCCTGAAGTGCGCAGTGCGTTCACATAGGTCTAGGGGACATCTTTATCGAATAAAAAGTTTTTCAAAAGTTTTGCACGTAGCACGCACCCCCGCGCAAGCCCAACCTTGAAATAATCAGCGTACGGTACTGTATATATTATCATGAGGGGGTCTTGCGATGATCGGATGATGTATCAATATTAGGCGGATTATTGAAGAGTTTGGTAAGGATTATTTAAATTATGTAGTCTCTTCTATGTCAACGGCACCGAAGGGAGGATCTCCCTCCGCAGGAATTTTGCGGGGAGGAACAACAACTGTGTTTTTGTGCCGGTTGGCAAGCTGCGGAAAGTTAGGAAAGAGCTCAAAGACAGGGACAAGAGCAAAGCGTCTCTCAGAAGAAGGGAAGCTACAGACCAACCTCCACCCCCCCCTCGGGGGGGGATGAAAAGCGGCCTCCCCCAAGGAACCCGACACGGGGTGCGAACCCCCGAGGGGAGGGGGGCCTCTACACGGTGGAGGGACGGGTATCGGACGTGCAACTTGGCCGATACCTCCACACAATTGACCCGGCTCCGCCGGAGGAGATGAACCAGCAAAAATTTCTCTCCAGACTGCTGGCCAAGGACGGGATTGATGGCCTGCTTGCGAACGGGAGGTTCGCCTATCAGCCACTGTGTGACGGGGCGCACTGGAGGGCCCTCTTCTTCGACCAACAGGCGGGGGAAGGGGGAGGCACCCACGTGCACCTATTTGACTCTTACGGACCCAACCCGAGGGAAGGGGTGAGGGGGCATGCGGAGCTGCTGAACGCCACCCGAGCGTGGGCCGAGAGAAGGACGAGGCAGGGGAACCCTACCGAAGTCACGTGCACCAAACTCCGCACCCAGTATGACGACTTTCAGTGTGGGGTCTGGGTTGCGGTAATGGTGGCGGCGTGGTGCGATTGGACGAAATCCTCAGAGAAGTCAACCTGGCCAAGGGCGGCACACAGAGCCGCTGGGGGCACTGGGAAAACGGCAAACACTAGGGTGGCAAAACAACACAGAATTGTCATGCAAATCGCCACCCAGCATTAAGAACACGCGGAAGGCCAGGCCGGCACCCGGAGCGGGAGCAGTAGAGTACCCGGCAGAAGGGCAGTGCTCAGGCCACTGCAACAAGTGACGGGAAGTGGAGAGGCACCGGTCCAGCCGAAGAGACAGCAACGGGCAGGCGCAAAGACTATACTTGGCAGCTGGGGCAATAGTACACGGGAGTCTGAGAATAAACCAAATCACCACAGCGACAAAGAGAATCAAACACCCCCACCGGATGCTGGGGAAGAAGGCAGGCTGTCCCTGATGACCTGGAATATCAGAGGAAGCGACCACGCGTACTATGACCTCGCCAGGAGTTGCGAGGAGCACCAGCCAGACGTGCTGGTTCTCACCGAAACAAAGGCGGCGGGCCCCATGGGACCAAAGAAACTCCAAGGGCTGGGGTACAGCGCCTGGCACTCAGCACCGTGCCATGGTGTCCAGAGGAGGGGAGCGGATGGCACTTCGTACAGAGGGGGGGTGGTCCTCGCCCTCAGACGCCCTTACGACAGGACGGACGTGCGCGCCAACCGCGAGGTTCCCAGATGCGCGAAAGGGTATCTGCAGCACGTGGTTATCACGCTACCGAGCGGCATAAAGGTGCACGTGCTCGGTGTCTACAACCCCCCCCCACCCTGAAGAAGAGGTGGTCAGGACGTGTATCCGAGAATACATAGCCCGGGAGGCTGCAGTGGCTTCCAGGAAGGGAGAGCACATAGTAGTGGGGGGAGACTTCAATGTCGCGGAGATCCCCAGGGAGCAAGACGGGAAGGAACAGCGTGCATGGAGAGAGATGTCTGAACGGGCGGGCCTTGCGGAGATCAGCTGCCCGCAAGGACCCACGTTTGGGGACCACAAAATCGATGGGCGGCTGGCGTCAGAGGAACTTCAGCAGATCGCTGACGAACGGCACCCGATCGACACTAGGGCACACAGGCACTGCAGCGACCACCAAGCGGCAGTGGCGGCGGTGCCGCTGTGGAGGCTGCACACGACCACACCGGCTGTGGAAGAGCAGGCGAAACCCGACCCGGTCACGAAGTATCAATTCCCAATCTCCAAAGCCTTACAACGCTCGATGACGGCGGCAATAAATTCGGCGCTCCAACCGAGTCTCAGGGAAGATGAATTCAAGACAGTGATCGAAAACGCGGTCGACGCGGCGGAAAGGGGGAGCCCGGAAGCCAGGGAAAGAATTGATGAGGCCGGGAAGGCAGTTGACGGGGTCCTTCAGCAAGCCATGCGGGCCGTGGAGATCCCCCTGGAGACCGTCAGGTGCAAGCCCAAGGTCACCAGGGACCCCAACACAGGGGTCAGATTACCGAAAGCTAAATTCAGGAAGCGCGACAAAGCGCTGAAAGCGGCGGCAGTCCTACAAGAGATGCTAGCGATAGAAAGGGCGACCGGAGAGGCCCCCAGCGCGGCACTGCTGGAAGAGGCCATGGCGGAACCACAAGACACGGCGCAGGGCCTACCCGACACATGTGCGGAACCGAAAGACCCCCACTTGTGGGCGGAGTCTGAGATGCACAGGTTCAGGCAGGAAGCTAAATCTGTTATCAAAGACCACAAAGCCGAAACCTGGGAGACATTTGTCCAGAAATTCCGCAGCAACTATTATCGCATGAAGAAATCAGCCCACAGGTTCGTCTTTCGAGACCGCGATGCACTCCCGAAGGGAAGAACCTTGGGGATATGGGACAGAAACCGCAAAATGGCAGTCGGGGCGGTGGCCACCGCGGAGGCCTTTTCGGGGCACATGGCCCACTCGGACCCGTACTGTTTCGAACACCCCAGGACGGACCAACTGGACGAAGAGATGCCATGGCTGGCGGCAGAAGCCCCGGGTAGAATGAAACCAGGGCAAAGACCGAGGAAAACGGAGCTTGGGAGCAGACTCACTATTGAACTCTACAGACAAATTGTCAAACGGCTCCCCAACGGCAAGGCGGCCGGCCCGGATGCGGTACCAAACGAAATCCTCAAGGCTATGCCGGAGGAATTCCACGAAGTTCTCTTCTCACTCATGAGGGCGATGTGGAAAGCGGGGATAACCCCAGGCACGTGGAAGCTTGGCACCTTTATTTACCTACATAAGAAGGGGGACACCTCTGTGTTTTCCAATTACAGGCCCATAGGGCTTCTCCGCACAATTCTCAAGCTTTATACGTCGATGGTCACGGAAGTTCTATCCACGTTCTGCGAGGTAAACAGTATCCACAGCCAAGAGCAAATGGGTTCTAGGAAACACAGAAGCACGATCAACCAGCTCCTACGGCTGCAGCATGTTATCGAGGACAGCAAGCTGTCCCGCAGCCAACTGCATGTTCTCTACGTGGACTTCGAGAACGCCTACGGGTCGGTGGAGCATGACAGACTCCAGCACACCATGAAGTACCTGGGGATCCCGGAGGACGCAGTCAGAGTGGTGGCAGACCTCTACGGGGGGGAGGCCCACAGGTCACCTTTTAGGATGGCCTCGAAGATAGAGCACCACAGCTCGGAACCCCTCATGGTCAAAAGGGGACTAGTGCAGGGAGACTCGCTGAGCCCCCTACTCTTTATTCTCTACTTCGAACCCCTTCTACGCTGGCTCAAGGCGGGCAACAAGGGGTATCTGCACCGCCTCACGGATTCGGACAAACAAATTCGCACTTCCTCGGCGGCATATGTTGACGACCTTGCTCTAGTCGCAGAGTCGGCGACGCAGCTGGCGGTACAGGTCAGGAAGCTAGAGCTCTACTCCAACTGGAGTGGACTTCGAATCAACAAGGCTAAATGCGGAATTACGGGAACGGACGAAAAGGGATCTCCGATCCTTGAGGAGACGTACGAGGACGTCACCATGCATACCCCCAGAGTAGGCAGGCATGGATTCCCGTACCTCCACCCGGATGATCCATACAAGTACCTTGGAATGCAGGTCGCCCTCTCGGGAGACTGGACGGTCCAGAAGCAAGCCTCCTTTCTGCAGGCAAGGGAAAGGATACAGGCACTCCTCCACTCCCCTTTAACGAGCGGGCAGCAGGAGGAAGTCCTTCGCTCTGCAGTTATAGGACAGCTTAGGTATGCCCTCCCCTTAGGGATTTTTTCTACCAAGGAAATCGAGGACCTAGACGCGATTATCGGCGGGGCGTACAAGCTCCTTAATGGACTGCCAAGAGGCACCGCTAACTGCTACACGGCACTCCCGAAAACCTCCTACGGGCTTGGACACACACCACTGCTGCTGGCCACGTACGCACAAAGTGTGGCGAGCGCCCTGCAGATGGCCACCGCCACCAGGGAGGACCTTCGAGAAAGGCCGAGAGAGGTGTTCAGAGAAAATGAGGCCTTTCACGTCAAACAGACCTCTCAACTTAGCGCCACCACGAGGGGGCTGGTCAGGTACCACTACAACCGCAGACAGGGACAGGTGGACGGTACAGTCAGAACTGGGGAACTCGACAGGTGCTGCACAGCCCGGCAACTTGCGGTGCTACGTGAGCACCAAGTCTTGCTCACAGGATCTGGACCGCTACTGGCGGACCTGATCAACACCCAGCACAGGGTTATCTCCAAGTTAGCGAATGCGGTTCGGAAGCCTTTCCCGAGTGCACTCGAAGGCAGACACAGAACGGTCATTAACAAGGACACGGGGGAGGAGAGCGTGAAAATTTACTCAGTCAAGGACCAAGAGGAGATCCCGCTTAGTCTGACCACGCTGCTGCCCCTGCTCCCTTTCGTGGAGGAGGGATTCTATGTGGCGCAGGGGGGCACTCGTGCGTGCAGCCTCAGAGAAGCAAAAGCGAAAGTCCCTGCCAGGTTTCAAGGGCGCATGCGAACCTTCATGCTCATGCTGTACCCATATATATGCGAAGCGCTTGCTGACAAGCCCAACGATGCGCGATTCTGGGACAACCCGAGGAACCTTGCCCTCAAACCTCAGTTTATACCTTCCCAGGGGGCACACAACGCTCTAGGATTCCAAAGAATGGCAGAACCCCAGGCCGTCGACGAGGAAGAACCAACCACTTGGGAAGCGGGCTTCCACCTCACTCAATCCAAATGGGGCCCGCGATCGCTGTGGCACGCGGGAAGAAGAGGACCCCCCACGACCTCCATGCAAGCCAAAAACGCCTTAAAACAATTGGCGACAGGCTATTGCGCCAAGGATGAAGAAGACCACGAAGACGCCTTTAACCCCTAAACCGTCATAACTATTTTTGGTTTTGGTTGAAGTCAGTGTTTTCCATATACCCGCCGCATACGAAGGCCGATTTGCGTTTTGAGCATACCACTTGAAACGTATTTCAAAGGCGCATCGTACTGCATTGTTCAAAGTTGAGCATCGAGTGAAAATACGATGTCACCAATGAATGTATATCTCACGCATTGCGGCGCTGAATGCGTATCCACTGCCCCATGTAAACCCTAACCATGACCCTAGCATGTTTTGCATAACGCCTAGCTATGTGTTGAAGATGTAACGTGACCTAAATAGGGTTGAGCATGCGTATTTATACGCGCAAACCATAACCGTGTGTTGTGTCAAACGATTTTCACACTCTTCATCGTTCGAGCTTGCAAGCATGCGACAGTTTTGAGGGACATCGGGCACGCAGTTCGATGCGCATAAGGGAGACCTTTTCAAAACTGTTTTCAAATGCATTTTTGCATTTTAGACGGCTTCAAAAATCAATTTTAGGTGCCCTTGGGTCATATATGACCCAGGAAACGGTTTAAGGGTTAAATGCCACGATATTGGAGTCAGACCCACCCTGCTAGAGGACCCGGGGGGAAGAGTCATGATAATGGACTCCGTGGGTGTAAGACCCAAGGCGGAAAAAACCCTCTCAGACCTGCGACACGCAGCCAGAGCCGGAGCAAGACTCACCGAGAAGGAGGCGATGGACTGCAGGAGGGCGATGCGGAGAAACCGCACTGAAGGGTCCCATGCGGACAGCCTCCTGAAGGGGGGAGGAAGAAGAGGAACTGCACCCCGGAGGGAGGGCCCCCCCAGGCACAGGACGGAAGGTGTCTCGGACACCAGGGGCAGGGAGGCGTGGCTTAACTCCATACAAGTGGAAACCCACAGCCTCTGTACGACGGGCGTGGCCACAGTGTCGATGCACCAGACGAAACTCGCGGATGCCCTCAACGGAATCGCGTTCGAGCAGTCTGACCAATACGACGCGCAGATGCGCAACACGATGGAAAAGGTCCGGGACGGGGGATTTTCCTTCGTCCTGACTTGCGACGGCAGCCACTGGAACGTGCTCCTCTTCGGGAGAAATGAGGACACCAGCGTCTCAGTTTACCTCTATGACCCGATGGGGGGGGAGGACGCGCGCCTACTGACGGCGCTGAGACAATGGGCAGGACCGCCGGGATGGCCGCCGGTCAACATAACGGCTTCCAGCATGGGGGTCGCACACCAGCGGGACGGATACCAATGTGGAGTCTGGGTGTGCTACATGATTGACAAGTGGCAGGAATGGAATAGGTCCACCACGGGAGCGACGTGGGAGTCCTGGATCGGGCTGCACGGGCCCCCAGTGGGCAGAGAGGCGACGACCTCCAGGAGATACCGGGAAGCCATGAGAGGCCCAATCATAGCGCGCATAGGAGAGTTGGAACAGCGGGAACGCCACCACGTGTTCCACGGGGAGGGAGAGACCCATGACCCAATCTCCTTCGAGGAGGGGATGACGAAATCCAAGAAGAGGCCGGCGCAGGGCCAATGCAAGTCGAGAAGAGCCCGACCAGGCAGATCCAGACAGACACGGTGCCAAAGATCCCCGGGCACGCCCAGGAACTCCCGAAGGTCGGTGAGAAAAGGACCAGGCAGACCCTAAGAAGCCCCCAGGCCACGGCGGAAAGGGAGGAGATCAGACCCAGGCCGAACCCGCCCGCACAGGCACTTCAGGGGGAAACAAGCCCCTGCCCGATCGCAAAGGTTAGCCTGGACGACGGCAGAGGCACGAAGTGGAAAGGGACCAAGGCGCAAATCATGATGCTGAGGACATGGGTCCTCGCTCAAGTGGCCAAAGGGGATGTCAGGACGGGGGAGCTGTTCAGGCATGCAGCCAAAATCGGGTTCTCAAGGGATGCGGTTAGGCTGATGACCACGCACCTCATAAGCAGCGAACAGGTCGTATGGGCGACGCACCCCCCTGTCAACGACTACCGGAGCAGAAACAAGTGGTGGAGGATCGACACCATGGAGCTCTCGGTAGGCACTGGCCCGACGGCTGCCAATGATCCGGAAGTGCTCGAAGAAACGGAGGAGGAACCCCAGGCCGTTGAGGCGTCCGAGAGCACCACAATCCTAGCGGTTAGGACGCGCTGGGGAAGCAGGGAATACCTGCTCGGGCCGATTCGCCCGCATGGGGAGGCATGGGTCGAAGAGGACACCCTGCTGACAGGAGGAATTGCGGGGATGAACCCGAGCCAGGCCGAACGAGAGACCGACATGTTCCATGACAAGGAACGGAAAGATCAGCAGGCTCGGAGCCCCACAGAAAGAGAACCACTGTCAGGGACTCCCACGAGGCATGCCCACTACTGGCCGGGGGTCACCAAGCTCAACATAGACACTGAACCCTTTAACCCAGACTGGGACGCAGCACCCTCGGGCAAGTGCACGCTCACGACAGAGACAGGCAGGCACCACGTGTTCGCACACGACGAGCGGGGCAAGATGGTAGGCGCCCTCAAAGAGGAGGTACTCGATAGGCTCTACGACAGATATGTGGCCGCGACGGGCACGAACAGCGCAGATCAGACCCATACAAGGGCGGGGGAGGAGCGACGGCGGTCCTTCGAGGAGCGGGAGCCACAGCTGGGCACAGTCCACGGATTCGCCACGGAAGTGGTCCTCTTGCTCAAAAGATATTCCTGCGAGGAGGAGGAGGAAGTCAAGAAAACTGCACTGCAGAATCACTGGACGCTCCCTCCGGAAATTATGCAGGCGCTCCAGGAGGCCTTCGGGATCCAGGCGGAGGTATTCGCGTCGCCGCTCAACGTACACAGCCACGCGGCGACATACTGCTCCAAGTTCGACAGGGACAAGATTTTTGGATCCCAAGGGTCTGCATGGGACACCCACTGGGGAGAGCTGGGCGCCTTCGAGTTCAATCCGGAGTACACAGCGGCAGACCTGGACAAAGCGCTTCAGGAGGCCCTGATGTCCACCATGGCGAAAACCCCGGTACTGGGGGTAGGAATCTACCCGGCCTGGACGAGAACACCAGCCAAGGCATACTGCAGGAGATATGGAGATACTAGGATACATGAATTTATTGGGGTGATCCCAAGAAAAAGCTTTACGTTCCTTCCCCCAGACCACTGGGGAGGCACCACAGTATCAGGTGTCACGAAGAAGGACTACAGCAACTGGGGAGTTAGGATCCTAGTTGTTGCCAACGCAGAGGAATGGCAAAAATTCTGCCCGGACCCAGAAGGGGCAGCGGAACTAATCGGGAAGGCCCTGCAGCGCAGCACGTACTGCACGGTCAGTAAGTACCACACGATTCGGAACCTCAGGCCGGCCAACCCGAGGGTCCACACCTCGGAGGCCGTGTCCGACATGGCGGCGGTTAAAAATGTGATGGAGAACGCTAGTCAACACGACATGATCTTCGACCCCCACCCGATGAGAAAATGGGAAATACCAAGCATGTCGCGCAGACAGGGATGGGGGAACGCAGGGGGTGAGGTCCCCAAGGAAGACCGCACCCCGGAGGCAGCAAGGGCCATGAGACAAACATGGCGCGACAGGGGACTCGCCGAGGTCACGATCACGGAGTACCATGCGGCGAACACGGCATGGCCTCTGGACAAGATCAAAGAGGACTCGAGGGCCAGATGGCTACAGGCCATGGAACGCACTCCCATGCTCTTCAGCAGACAAGACAGGGACAGGGGACACACGGAAGTGAGGGAGCGGTTCCCCACGTGTCCCATTAAGCACAAAACCAGACTTTCCAGAACCCTAGAGAAAATCAACAAAGCCTGGGACGCGACCTCGTTCCTCTATACGGATGGGTCGCGACTGGACCCAGAGGAAGAAGGGGGGTTACATAGAGTGGGGGCGGCCTACTGGGACCCCAGAGGGGATGAAAACCCCAGAACCTGGAGGGGCACGTGGTCGACGGGTGGACACCTCACCATCAACAGAGCGGAACTCCTGGCGATCCACGCGGCACTCAGGGCCAGGGAACGCACAACACCAGGCGAGATAGCAATCTGCACGGACAGCCTCTGCAGTATGTACCAAATTCTCAACATGTTGTCCAGACCCCACACGATGGAATGCCATAGACACAGGGATTTGCTTGAGGATATACTCTCCCTAGTCGAACAGCATAACAGCAAGGGAACGGAGGTCTCACTCAGGAAAGTCAAAAGCCACACGGGGGTGAAGGGCAACGACAAGGCAGATGAGGCGGCCAAACAGGCAGCAGAAAACCTGGAGGGAACCACCCAAATAGAACCATGGGACAACAGGACCATGTACACGCTCACGGCCAATGCCCGAGATGGTGAATCGATGAGGCCCCTACAAGGGGAGGGGGCGGTGGAAAGGTACGTGGCAGAAAGGATTGCACTAAAAGCGACACAGCACAAGTCAGTGAGAAAATGGCTACAACCCCCGAGCAGCCCATGGGAAGAATGGGGGACACCCGGCAGGGGAAATCGGGAAGGAGCTCTCTCAGCAGAAGGCTCTATAACGGCGAACCCCACGACCGGCGCCCCCGGGCCGGCCCAAGGCCCCGACCGGGGCCAACAGGACGTGGAAATGGAGACACCAGGGGAGAATCTCCAGGAACTGATGCTCCTGGAGGAATTGCAGGGCGACCCGCCGACGCGACGGGAGCCGGGCGACCAGGAGCAGGTACACCCGCGGGATCAAGTGACCACTCAGGACGAGTGGGACTTACTCTGGGAATTCGATGAGGCACGGGGGTCGCCTCTAGACATGGACGAGGAGGGGGCCATGAACTCGCCAGACCGGGAAATGATGCAAGCGATAGAGGAGGCAGAATGTGCGGACCCAATAGACGGTCTGTGCCGCTCGATGATGGAGATGGACCTGGGAGAGTCGAAACTCCAAAACCTAACGGAAGTCCCACAACAAGCGATAGACGCCTACCAGGAGACAGCCCCAGCAAGAAGAAGAAAGAGGAACAGGGACCGGGAGGCCATGCACCGGGGAAACGGAGACAGGGCCGCCACAAGCCACGCCGACGCTGCCGCGGTCGAGGCACACATGGGAAGAAGAGTGGAGGAGCCCCCACGGGAGATTCTCCAAGACAAGTCGATACCAGGAATATCCAATCACTTCTGGAGGGTTACTCCACCGACATTCAGGTCCCTGATCCTAAGATGCCGGTTTGGGGTCCTCATGACGGCTGCCAGAAAGCACCTCATATGGCCGAACAAATACCCGGACCCGGACTGCGCCCTCTGCGGGAAGAGGGACACTCCGGCACACAGGCTGGCGGGATGCAAAGACGAGACCAGCATGAACATGGCCACAGCCAGGCACAACGAAGTGGCAAGGACCCTTTACGAAGCAATCAGGAAGGGTCGAACGGGTGCCAGTCCGATCTGGATCGCGCACCACGCTGGACTCGACGGGACTAACAGATGCACGCGCCCGATACCAGACTTCGTACTCAAAAGGGGTCAGTGCCGTAGGGACGGAAGGGACCACCCGGGGGCGAAGGACCCCCCAGACGACATACCGCACTTCGTGGATATTGTCATGATCAAGGGTGCAGAGGACGTCAGGGACGCCCCCCCAGGCAGGCCGGAGAACACCCGCAGGGAGGATGTGGGGGAAATCCACCTCATAGAGGTGGCCTTCACGTGGGACACGCGCTGGTATGTGTCCCTTCACGACAAGCTCAACAAGTATGAGCCCCTGGCTATGCCGAGGCTAGAGCCACTGCTCTGGTGGATGGATTGAACAGGTTCTCACCTGTCGCCTGGCTATGCCGAGGCTAGAGCCACTGCTCTGGTGGATGGATTGAACAGGTTCTCAC
>LGRX02001996.1:0-19595 GCA_001247695.2 Cymbomonas tetramitiformis
AGGGCAATAAAGGTGGCACGGAAAGGCCTGGGAGCGCACCCCGAGGGTGCGGGCAATGACTGAAGCACAGAGGAAGAGGTGATACTTGGAGGCGGAGGGTTGACACCGGGTGGAGGGGGTCCTGGGGGGCGGATGTTTGTGGGTGCGGGTGGAGGTTTGGGTCTAGCAGGCGGGGGTGGCATGCTGGTTGAGCTTGAGCTTGGGTCGCCAGGAGCCTGCATTGATACCACACTCAGGCAAAGGCGAAACACCCCCCCCCCCAGGGGCGGGCGAGAGACGGGAGAGCAACAAGCGAGAACAGAAGCGCTAACCCTATCCGAGGACAAGCAGTGGTTAACCCATGTGCGCTGGACGTCAAGCACCAGAAGATTTTGCACGCACACATGTGAGTGACGCCACTGCTGCGCACAGCACCTCGCAACGAGGCTGGCTGCATGTTGGGGGAGCAGAGCACTTGGTATGACAGCCGTGCTCACCTGCGAGTCGATGGACCTCCGGGGAGACAGCTCGCCTGCCAGGCCACCCACCGGAAACCCCCGTGGGACACCTGGCGGGACACGATGGGATTCACGCATGCATTGCAAGCATGGTGCACTCTAGTCAGCTGGCAATGCCTTTGAGACTCGGGTAAAGGACGGGTGCCGGATCGACGCCTTTGAGACTCGGGTAAAGGACGGGTGCCGGATCGACGCCTTTGAGGCTCGGGTAAAGGACGGGTGCCGGATCGACGCCTTTGAGACTCGGGTAAAGGACGGGTGCCGGATCGACGCCTTTGAGACTCGGGTAAAGGACGGGTGCCGGATCGACGCCTTTGAGGCTCGGGTAAAGGACGGGTGCCGGATCGACGCCTGCCGGCGTATAGCCGAGCAAGGCCGCCTCAAAACGCCCTCTGCCCCCCCAGAACAGCCCTGGTTGCAGGCGCTACATAGCTCGCATTGCGCTGTTGCCCTGCTTTTCCGTGTGTGATAGGGACGGCGAGCTTCAGCTACGGGCAATCAGCGCCAGGGCGGCACCTTCCTCCGGCATAGAGATCGAGCGCATCGGCGACTCGGTGCCGCCTGCATAGCCATGCACCCCCGTGGCATTCGCTATGCAACATCTGCCCCTTCGTTTGGATGAGCGAGTTGATTGCATGGATGACAGTCACCGCGGGGCTCTTTGATTGCATGGATGACAGTCACCGCGGGGCTCTTTGATTGCATGGATGACAGTCACCGCGGGGCTCTTTGGATACACCAGGGGATATAGCTCGGGGGGACACGATGAATTTGGAGGTACAGGCCATGAGCTGGTTGTGTCTGACGGGATGTAAGCGGCGCGCCCATGCCCGAGGCGGAGACATGGTGCAGTGGAGTGAGGGGGTTGACGGGGAAGATTGCTGAGTCGGGTGGAGAGAGAGGGGGTCACCCTCCGGGCCGAGATTGAAGCGCTTGGTAGGTGTGCCCTGAGAAGTGCCCACGCTGCCAGCCGTTTTGTTGCCATCTGGTGGGGAGCCGTTGTACGAGGAGTCCACGGAGGTCTGCATCCGGTTGAGCATGGAGTAGTCCACTTGGGAGGGGCTGGACGAGGCGCTCTCAGGGACCGCGGACTCCCGCCACTCCGTCTCCACGCCACTCCGTCTCCACCTTCTTGAAGAAGCGCCGCTTCTCCACCTCCTCGGACTCCGAGTCCTGCAGCGTGGCCGCCGCACACACAACCGGAATCAGGACACGCGCACCGCCAGCCACACCCGTTGACGTGGACGACAGAGCTGGTTGACTACGATGGCAGCGCACCACAGATGACAACTAGGCTCCCTGCCAGCGTGCTGGAGGAATAGAATGCGAGAGCTGCTTCTCTATACGAGCACAGGCAGGCAGGCCACGTGCGCCGCCCCCAGGTAAGTGCGCTCTCTCGAGTGTGACTGGCATCGTTATGGGCGTGGAGAGTAGCCAGGTGTAGGCTGAGGGCGTGGTGCTAGGGGACAATAAGCTTGGAAAGGAAACCAAAGCGGGGTTTTGGTCTTGAAGTCCCGAAAGTGTTGAGCTGTGGGGGAGCCCCTCAACTCTTGGTCTGCGGCGTAGTCCCTAAAAACTTTGCTATGGGGACAACCCCTCAACTCTCGGGCTGTGGGGGGCTCCTGGCTGTGAGGAACAGAAATAGCACGGTGCAGGACGCAGGTGAAGCAGAAGTTGAGGCCCACCTAGGGCGCTGAAGGGGAAGCCGGATGAGCCCTGAGTGGTGGCTGCGGGAGGAGGGACAAGGGGCTGGACAGTGACAGAACGGCAGTCGCATGCCCAGGATTTAGCTGACTCACAGGGCACAGTTTGAAAGAACGCGAGAGCAGGATTTAGCTGACTCGCAGGGCATAGTTTGAAAGAACGCGAGAGAAGGAGAAACTGGAGCCATACCGTTCCTAAGTCGATGGAAGCCTGCAACTGGGAGAGCCGGGCAAGGCCGGAGGAGCTGGCATGACCGGAACTCGGCCCAGCACTCCCACCCGCCGTCTTGGTGAAATAGAGAGGAGACTCGGTCGCCTGCGGTTTCTTGAGACTACCAGGCGCGCCAGTAGAAACCTGTTTTTCGCAGAACTGCGGTCAATCCAATGCACACCAACCTAGCATATTTGCGGGCACATTTGCGCTGGAAGTCTGGAGCAAACAGCGGGCCCAGCGTGCGTTGTGAGACAACCCTACGAGCAACGCAAAGAAACTGCAACTCTTCTCTTTGCCAAAAAACAGTGAAACACTATCGAAAAAGATGTCTCTACGATAATATCGTGGGAGGTTTTGCCAGAACCTGAGGCGAGCTTTTGCGATGGGAGTATTGCACAGCATGAGGTAACGCAGGACAGTGTACAACACGTCCCACTCCCATTTACTACAAGTATACTGGGAATATTCCGAGGACGTTACAATTCACTAGGACCAAGGCCCCTTTTACAGCGTGCTGCGTACAGGTTGTTGAAGTGCTACACAAAACTTCTAATATTAAACCCTAATACGAATCATCCTGAAGAGCACGCTGCTTGGCTCACACAAGCTCGGGAAAATAGCCGGAATTGATTTCAGCCCAGCATAGTCTGGAAGGACCGCTACCTCTGCAGAGCTACGGTTGGAGTTCACGGCGAAGTCCGTTGAGTTCAGTAGGTCGCTGTCGCGGGACGAATCAACGTCTCTCCCCTCAAGGCGGGCGGCAATTCCACCTACGCATTACTCCCAGGTGACAAAACGAACTGAAATACGGCTTCAATTCCAACTTGAGATTTCGCATCGAGGTTGTAGCGATGTTTTCAACAAGAAACCATTGTAAAACACGAACGTTCACCTGCGACTGCCGGATTGTTGGCGAACTTACTCTTGATGTCTTCAAGAGCTTCCTCAAGATCCCCTGGGTGCAGCCAAAAGTGGTGAGTCGCATACTTTGAGCGGCGCCAATTCGAGGCAAGTCACTGCGAAAGATCTGTAGGAGCCTGAGGCCCTTTAGAGCCCAATTTGAAAATTGAGTGACGGAAACACCCAACGATTATGGAACCACTCTCGCAAAACTCAACACCAAGGCAGTTGTCGAGGGGCGCAAACCTGACTCGGAACTCACGGAAGCATTCAGAAATTTTTCGAACGCTTTGTCTGATATAGCTGGAGAGTGGTCGGCCATGTCCGTTGTCTAGTTACGCGCGCTAAAATAATGTACGTCCGCAATCATGTGTAGCTCACGAGAGAAACTAAAGCCACGAGGCTCTCAGGACTTCAACAGCGCTTTCAAAATTGCAGCATCTCCCGTATTTCAGCCACGATGGCTCACTCACTATTCGACACTCTTATGTCGTGTGCATTCCATTCGCGACTAAAGTGAACAAATGAAGGAAGGAGCAGATCCAAGTTTTAATTTCAAATTTTGTTTTTCACTGATATCCTGGATGTTATGTGTCACAGTGCAGCGAGCGAAGCGAGAGGTGCTGTGTCACATAACCGCAGTTTCCGAGATCCTAGTCTTGCTCTACAGATGTGATTACTGGGTAGCTAGGGTAGTTAGGGGGGTACTGTAGTGTAGGAGTGTCACATAACTAAAGTAAGTAGATTATTCAAGAGTTTGACGATTATTCAAGTCTACGGTGTATGGTAAGAGTTTTATCAAATCTACGGTGATGCGGGTACCATATCAAATCTATCGCGTCGCGACCGCAAATTCTTTTCAGCAAATCTCCCATTTAATTACTGGTGATGACTGTATATCAAAACCCGCTCTACGACGCTTCATATGTGTGTGTCAACGTTGAAAGTATTGGAATTGGTGAAATTCAAGTTATGTGACACACCTACCCTACGGACCCCCCTAGCTACCCTAGCTACCCTAGCTACCCAATAATCACACATGTAGAAAGCAAGATGCATGTCACGGAGACAAAACAAAGATCATACAGCAGGCAATAATACCAATAATAGCCCGCAGGCACACATACTGGCCAACACATAGTGCTACAGGCTACTGCACGTCGGTCTTGGCCAGTGCTACGGCACGGCTCGGCAGTCTAGTACTCAGCTGTTGCTGTCACTGCCACCCTTTCCTCGGTGGACGGCTGGATGTACCTCATGGCTGCTGCCTGGGTCATCCAGTGCCCATGCCGCATGAACTCGGCGAATGACACCTTCTGGGCCACGACTGTGGCTCCACCAGATCTCATGCTCTGGGTCCCAAAAACTGCCATGGTCTCTGCTTCCGTCTTACCCGCGGCCTGAGCCACCATCCTGATGACCTCACGCCTGCAGGCGTGGTAATCCATGTGTCTGCCATTCATAGGCACCTGAGGGTCCCTGACGGCCTTCCTGCCGTCCCAGCCCTGGAACAGGTTCACTGACCCGGATAGCTGCCCCGCCTCGATAAGCCGCTATGAGAGATCCACTGGGCAGAAATGCTTCCCTCCACGGGCCACGTACACCACATCACCCTCACAGTACTGGTTATTCTTCCTGGATGTCAGGAGAAAGACCATGTGGGTCGGATAGAACCTCATTGCCCCAACCCAGATCATCTTCATGTCCGAGTACCGCAGGCATCCCGCCCACATCATTGACCCCATGCATGCCACTGTCAGTATGATGATGGAGAACCTGCCTTTGCTGTCTGTGTGGTACATCTTGATGCCGGTGGCCAACAGCACGACGGGCATGGCTGCCTTCCTATTCTTCACACCTAGCCCGAACTTCCTCCGAGCCTGCTCCCGAACTCCCTTACACAGCTCCGTCTTAGTGGGGTTCTGGTCCCTCGGTACCAGAGCCACATCATGCACCGCGTGGATAGCCCCCGATGCTGTCTTAACCACTGAGAAAGTGTCAGCCCTGTCCATGACGAACCTCAGATACAATGCCACTGTCACCGGCAGTGCAGGGCCACAACGCCACACTCCCGCGGTGGCTGTCTGGCTGCACACCACCTGGAGAACCTCCCGAATGCTCCCAAGTGACTATTACACCAGCTGCCCACTGCCCTGGTGGTCACCATGTCCAGCTTCATGCTCCTCGACAGCTCCTGCTCCAAGGGGTCCCTAGGGCTGACCTCCACTTGCCTCCAGAAGGCCGAGTCCAGATGCCCTCCTGCTCATGCCGAAAAGTCCACCCGCAGAGCCATCACCCTGAAGTTAGGCGGGCCCACGGCTCTCTCATTAGCCCGGCCCGCACCAGGCAGGAACAGAGCCTCTGCCGTATCTCTGGGGAGCTCCCTCCAATCCCGCACGAAGGGGGCAAAGTGTTGCCCGTCTGGACAGAGGATGGGCCACCAGTGCCTGCCAGTCCAGTACGGCACAATGATAGTAGCCAGCGCTGAAAACCTCCTGAGCACCTCCAAGAGCCTACCCACCAAGCCGAAGGGGGGGTTGCACCAGTTGTTCTCAAGCCACCAGTCCGTTAGGGAGAAGCAGTCAATGTTCTCCGAGCCTGGACACCACCATATGTTGTTGAACCGAGGCAACAAAGCATTCTTGTCTGTGGCAAAGCGGTCTACTGTGTGCTGACCCCAGAGTCCGTCAAGCCACCTGAACCAATACGGATTCAGTTGCCAGTCATCCCCATCATAGATGCCCGCCAGATAGTCCGCTTGAGCATTCAGCTCCCGAGGCACCCACACGGGGTAGAGTGACACCCCCAGCCGGGTACACTCCCAGAAGATGCTCACCACCAGCCGATGAAGCCGATGCTTAGAGCTACAGCCTTTGTCCAAAATCTGACAGCCTGCCTGAGAGTCTGTGTACAGCTTAAGTGTACCCCCCTCCACAAAGCCCGAGAAGGACCGAAGGGCCTGCAAGTAGCCCACCATCTCCCTGTGTGTGGAGGACTTCTCCCGCTCTGCTAGGGTCAAGTGCCCCCTGGCGACCTGCTCTAGCCTGCCTGTAACCGCCTCTAGGATTGCTCCCCAGCCTGTGCCACCTGCATCTGTCCACATCCTGTTTCTGAAAGCCAAAAAGACTGGCCAGATAGGGGCTTCGAACTTGTCGCAAACGCGTGCACATGATGGGACGAATACTGCCGGACCCGAGCAATCTCAACACTCGCGGGTAAACATAAACTCGTCTTTAACCCCTAATCTGCGACGTGATGAGCTATCTCATCAAAGACTCAAATCTGAGTTTCTCTGCGACATGTAACTCAAATTCACTTTTGAAGACAGTTCTGAAAAGCTCTCAGCAAGCCGCATGCAATCGTGCACTTGTGAGCAACCAAGCTGTCTTGATGCTCTTGATATCCTTCGAGACGCGCTCCATTTTAACTTGGCCATACTGGGTTACATCTAGGGCACATGTGCAGTAGTGTTACAACCCCCCTAATACTCTAAATAGCCCTAACCACATGTTGGATACTTGGTAAAATTACATCCGGAAGTCTAGGGTCAATATTAGGGCTTAGGTTGTTAACAATGTGCACATACATCAACATTTTTTCGGTTGATAATCACGTCGCCGGTATCAATTGTCGTGCATTTCAAACCTGCGTATGCGATTCGCCTTGCGAAGACCTTTCCGACACTATTTTCAAAAGTTGAGTTAGGACCGTTATGCAAAAGTTATCGTATATAAACCTAACTTTTCAAAAACCCAAAATTCCTTTCGCAGATTAGGGGTTAACATTCACTTGTGTCGGTAATTATCCAAGCAATCTTAACACAACACAAGATCGTAGAGCTACAAATTAATTTTTTGAAATTCTGATATTCTGAGATCGAATGCTAAGCTCTCATATGCAAGCCCAAATTTCCAACATGTAAAAGAATAAAAACAACATTAAAACATATTCATCAAAAGATCGGTATGATAACCAAAAGTACGAATTATTGTACAAAACTGTGAGCATAACTGTTTTAGCAGTCTAGCACTGGCACGCGAACAGCCACCTAGCACTTGCGAACGCAAAACAATAATGAGTCCACTAGTGCTGACCTACGGTCAGAGCTTACTTATATCTCGATTCTCTGTCACATCTCCCAAAACTGTAACGGGCTTCCGCCCTGAAATCTTCATCTAGCCAATGGAAAGTCATTATTCCATGCCAGCTTTAACAGTGTTACCGCTCACCACATTCTGACTGACACGTCAGTGGCAAAGTAGTAACTGTCATATCATCGTATCACTTCATGGTCACCCGATAATGACCATATCTTCTCTGGCAGGTCTACACCTCTCGAGCAGTCATCTTACGCGAGGTCTGTCATACTTGTCATATATGTCACGTCTGTCACCAGCTGGACAAACCCGGCGCGGTACCATGGGAAGCCGGCGTTTGTTACAGTTGTCGCAAACGCGTGCACATGATGGGACGAATACTGCCGGACCCGAGCAATCTCAACACTCGCGGGTAAACATAAACTCGTCTTTAACATTCACTTGTGTCGGTAATTATCCAGGCAATCTTAACACAGCACAAGATCGTAGAGCTACAAAATTTTTGAAATTCTGAACATCCCCCATCTGTAGCTGCTGCCTGCAGTAGCACAGACTCAAATATGGGCTTGTTCAGCATACTGGGTCGTATCACCATCTGCCATGAACTTGCCCAAACTGAAAGTGAACATACCAATGCCGTCACCTTCTCCACCCTGTAACATTCTGGCTCTGACCAGCGGGTTCTTGAACACCAAGACCCACATACACCTGCGGCCAATGGGTCCATGTTCCAGATGCCCAATCACATGCAGGCGTCCAGACTGACTCAATCGTCTGAAGTACGCGGCTCTGCTCTCGGTCATATCTGTCAAATAGTAAGAGGGAACATGCACGCATGCCACCACACGGCTGGCCATAACTGCCAATGGAAATGCGATATCCAGTGCTGCAAACCAGGGAGAGGTCACCACGGCATCACAGACACCATATTTCTCCTTCCATAGGCGATAGTTACCTGGCTGAAGTGCATCACGCGCCTCAGACCAACCCAGCTGAGGGTTCCAGTCATTGTTCATAAATCTCAGCTGTGGCCACTGCTCCACCATCACCTCACTGATGACCCCAGTACCTGCCCATGGGTCCCACACGCCATCGATGGACTTCCAGTCCACCTCTGTCGCCAAGCGCCTCACCTCGGAGGGCACTGTGATAACCAGCTCAAGCCCCCACTGCAGTGCGCTAGCTTCGCGCACCTGGGCCCTGGTCATATGTCTCAATTCTCCTCGTTTTTCAACCTCTTCTTCAGCCAAAGCAGGCACCAGAGGTGCATCCCTCAGTTGCATTGCCATTGCTTTCTGTTCTCGATACTTCTTGCTCAGCACGGTGCGATGTCCCTCATTCCAGTGCCCAGGCATGAAGATCTTCACAGCCTCTGAGAGCTTGTCCTGTCTGCCCCAATCAACCTGATCTGGCATGTGGAGGAACAAGTCCTTCTCTTCCAGCATCATCTCCCTTGACGAGATAGCATGCCATGGCTGAAACTTATCTCCCTTCACCACACGACGGGGACCCACGTCTGCTGGCAGCAGGCGCATGTCTGAGGACGACTTCTCGTCAATTGCTGCTCTTTCATCCCCAATCTGTCCTCCAGGACACAAGAGAGAGCTCTTGGTTTCCTGGGTCTGCACCTCAGCGCTAGCAGCTTGCATCCTCGTGCCTGAGCACCTAGGACATAGCCACTCGCCTTCTGGTACTTCATCCAGTGCTGGGGTAAGACACCACAAATGGCACCCCTTGTTGCACGTGTCGCACAACAACATCTCTGCCTCTCCATCAGACTTCTCGCACACTTCACATGCAAGATGTCTACTGGGCACGGCTGAACTACAGTCATACTGGTCCTTCACCTGCAGGTGACACGGCGCATTGCTCTGAACAGTGCTCTTCTCTCTTAACTTGGTGGCGTCCTCAAGCACCACAACACCATCTCGATGTATCTTGACCAGCTTCAGGATGGCGGACTTGGTGGCGACTTCCATGCCGCTGCGAGGCTTCTGTCTGATGTAGACGAAGTCCCCCACTTTAAACTGGTGTGGCTTAGGCTCGTAGCCCCCACCCCTTCTCCCTTCATAATGTAAAGTACCACGATGCTGCGCAACCTCCAAGCTGCAGCCAGCATGTACCATCAACCGCCTCACTACCTGAGTGTGCTCTCAGGAGGAGGTCCTTGACTCGGGGGTCCTTGTCATCACTGACCTCTGGACTGAAATCCATGCTGGGCGCCTGCTTCAGATCTGGCGGCACCATTGCCTCTTGGGCAAACAGCAAGGTAAACGGCGCCACTCCTGTGGACTCTTGGCGTGCTGCATTGTAGCTCAGCACGAGTGGCCAGCGGTTGTTCATCCCACTCGTAATCGAGGCCCTTCTCCAAGGCGATCTTCTTGAAGCAAAACTTCATTGTGCGCACCACTCGCTCGGTGAGACCGTTGCCTTCTGGCGAGTCTGGCGAGGTGACCCTCCTGTCTATCAGACAGTCTCAGCATAGCTGCTCGAACTCACCCTCGAACTCTTTGCCTCCATCCACCAAGCACTCTGCTGGCGCACCGAACACGGCTAGCACATGACTGCGAAATGCTGCCGCAATGGTGCTCGCCTCCTTGTTGGGGATAGGCACACAGACTATGAATCTGGTGTAGTGCTCGGTCATGATGAGCACCCTGCTGTTGCCAGCCTTTGTTACCCTCCTCGAAGGCCATGCCAAGTCCAGTGACCAACGATACATGAATGGCACGATCTCAAGGGGGGACAAACACGCCTCCTCTCTCGCGTAATGAGTCTTCACACGCTGACAGGTCTCGCACTGAGTGACCACTGCCTCTACGTCCTTCTTCAGGTCGGCCCACCAATGACGCTGCCACAAAAGATGCTGCGTGCGCCTTATTCCCCAATGGCCAGTCCTGGAGTGGTATTCCTTGACCAATGTAAGACGGTCAGCAGGCTTGGGTATCCTCACCTCCTTGCCCGACAGTGTGATCATGTAGATCTCGTCTGTGGCCTCATCCCATCGGTGCCGTGCTGCGCGCCTCTTCACTCGACGGGCTTCATCCTCTGGCAATTTCACGCTACCATTGGACTTCAGCCATCTGAGGCACCACGCATCGTCATGCACATCTCGATGCTTGTCGCGGTCAGCCTGCTGCTCAGCAACACTGGCCATCAAGTCCACAAATCTGGTGGTACATGCCAGCCTGGGAATTCTCATCTCTTTATCTTTACCAGGCGGACTCCAGGCAGGCACCTCAGCGCGTGCTGGTGGAGTCGCGCCCTCCTTCACGAAGTGGCTCTTGTGCCTCTGACGATACTGTTCAATGGCGTATAGCTGCCACTCCTTCTTCTTCTTCTTCTTGGTTCCAGCCTTCTGTCGCTGAGCCCCAATTCCGTCTGCACCTTTCTGCCCCTGCGAGCACATTATCTGCAGCTTCTCTTCCCAGTCGCGGTGGCTCATGGTCTTCGCCACCTGCTGAGTGTATGCGTTCGAATTCCAACCCATTCCGCCAGCAAAGCTTGTCTCTGCTGAAGGTCCGACCTCGCGTGGTCTGCCCAGTTGTTGTCTACAGCGATAGGCTGTCCTGGGGAATTCTCCGCCACGCACTGGGGACTCCTGGCTGTGAGGAAGTCCCTTCCTGCTTGCTTCTGCGACCGCCATCGACAGTTCCATAGCCCTGCGATCCATGGGCAGGCCCAGAATGCTTGCCAATTCTACGTCGTTCAGGCCATCAACCATGCGTAGCTCACTTGCGCGGTAGCCCATGGCTCGCGCCTTCTCGTCGAGGTTCACTTCTCGGGATTCCTCCTCAGTGTCCTCATCGGCAGTGCGCACCACGGTACCCATTCTCGCTAGTCTGAATGCTCTCGACCCTTGCGTTGCCATGATGGTGGGAAGAGCCCTCAGCGGTTCTCCCACCACGTTCACCACATAGTGAGGCGCGCGGTCTGTTCTTATCACCGGTCTGGGCTGCCAGCCCTTGCATAAGATTGACGACACAACTCGCCCTTCTGGACTCGCCACCTTGCCCATCACAGAGCGAAACTGGTGGTTCTGGAACATGTTACTCCAGTACGCCCGCAGTCGGTGTGCGTAGGCGCCTGCTTGTGCTGCATCGAAGGACACTGGCCGACCAATGACGCTGGCAATGTACGGGAACACTTCGTCCCTGATCTTGGTCCCGGGTCTGTGTGACAACGGGGAAAAGTTCGACATAGCATGGGGGCCTCTGCTGCTGTAGCTGCTGCAGCGTGGACAGAAGCCGAACCACTTCATAAAATAATTTGTTGTGCCTGCCATCCAAGCCTGTAAGCGTTCCAGCGGGAGAGAGATCCTGGCATGGAAACCCGCACACCATGACCCACTGGCGTCCTCGAAGAGCTCCTGCTCGTATGAAATCGGCGCTCGTCGTGTCGTGCAGATCATGGGGCAGGGCCCCAAACTCTATCGCACTGGGCGAGATAAGGTCAGGATACCGTCTCAGTAACGCCGTGCACCTGGCTTTGGCCACTGTCTGACTGCTCGATGATATATCTTGATACAAGTATCGATCCACCTTCATTCCATTACGGAGTAACATCTCTAGGCCAGCCGGCACAGAGGCCTCCACATGGCTCATAGCACACCACACCTTCCTCCCGAGCTTGCGAGAAGAACTGCTTGCCCAGCACCATGGTGTCCACCTTCTCCGGCTTCAAGATGCGTTCGCCTTCAAAGTACTCATTGCTGTACACAGCGGGACTTCCTTCACCATGCGTGCCTCGTGTGGGTCTCACCAAGCTCGGCGCCTTCCAAGCCGCTCTCGCTAGCCTCCCAGAGTCGACCACCAGCTCGGGTAGGTCTGTGTCGAACATGTCTACGTGGTTGCACTCCAATTCCTCTTGATGGTGCAAGTCGAATAAGCGATGCACTGGTCCCGTGCCCAGCTGCTCCATGGCGGCCATCTTGCAGTAGTTGGCAACCTGCACCTCTGGCGTCGCCTCTTCCCCTGGGGAAGTGTCTCCAGCCTGCATAAAGCACAAGCTGTCGCAGAAGTCCTTCGTGTAAACTTCCCCCACGCCTGCGTGAAGCGCAGTCACCTTTTCCCTCTCATGTCTTGCTCCAGTCTCGTCTGTCGTGGACGGTAGTGGGTAGCGAGATGGCACGTCGGCGTTGCTGTTCTTAGCTCCCGGGCGATATTGCACCGTGAAGTCGAACTCCTGCAGGCTGATTGCCCACCGTAGGTGCTGTCCCTGAAGGTCAGCTTTGAGCTTTCTCCATCAAGGTGGTGAGTGGCGAGTGGTCAGTCACCAGCGTGAAGTGGACGCCATGCAAGTACTGCCTCAGCGTGCGCACTGCCCACACCACCGCAAGCATCTCACCTTTGAAGCTAGCGTACTGCCTCTCCGTCTTGCTCAAGGAACGACTGATTGCCATGCAGATGTACTCCTTCCCATGTCATCCTTCTGGCCCAGCACTGCACCAATGCCATAGGTGCTCCAGTCGGTGTACAATATGAGGGGCCTGTCATAATCGATAGGCCTCGGACATCTTCCAGAGCAGAGCGAGTCCTTCAGGTCCTGGAGCGCTTGGTCTTGCTCCTTCCCCCAAGCTCCCTTGATATCGGTAATCTCTTTCTTGAGCAGGTCGTTGAGAGGGCGGGCCATCTCAGAATAATTCGGCCCCCCTGGCTCACCCACCAGGCCCTTATAGTAGTAGTTCATCATGCCCAAAATGGAACGGAGCCCAGTCTTGTCCTGGGGCCTCGGAAGCTCCTGGATGGCCTTGCACTTTGCTTCCTGCGCGCCAATGGAGTTGTGCCCAATGCGGTAGCCCAGAAAGTCTACCGTGGCTGCACCGAAGGTACTCTTGCCTGCGTGCAGTCTTATGCCAGCGTCTCCCAACGTGCGTAACACCTCCTCGACGTCCTTCAGATGCTGCTCAGGCGTGGAGTCCGTGTAGACCACTACGTCATCGACGTATGCCACCGTGCAATGCTGCAGGTGACGTAGCTCGTAGTCCATGATCCTTACAAACGCAGATGTTGCTCCAGCAGCCCCAAAGGGCATCGAGGTGTACTGGTACAACTGGTTCTTCCACCAAAACGCCGTCTTGCTCCTGTCCTCTTCCGTGGCCATATGAATCTGGTGGAAGGCTTTGTGGCTACTGCCCGGCGGTCCTTGTGGGAGGACCCAAATCGCGTTCGGTCCTCCCACAAGGACCGGCTTTGCGGGGATTTTTTTAACCATCTTTTTGTGGTACCTGTTGACTATCCTCCAAGTTTTAGCATCTATAGGACCTAAACTAAGTGGGAGCATATGCCATATACAATATATGTTCATATACTCACGATATCCAACGTGCATTTGTGGCATGCACCCTATCATTTTTGAGTTTCAACCTTTGGAGGGCATTCAAAAACATGGCATGTCACTCAAATACTTTTATCCAATTGAATTTCGAGCTGAATCATCCCGTCAGGCAGTAAAATTTTATCCTAACACTATACCCAATCATGCTTACCACAGTTTGCATGTCGGCAACTTCATATTACACTGGCAGATATGTAACTTTTGGGTTTGGGTCCGAAACCCTGATTATAAGGTCGATTTTATCATTGTATTTCTAGTCAAGTGTAAAGTTCTAGATGCCTGACAACATATGCATTTAACCGTTTTACGCCCTGTCACGTCACAGTCATCATATATACCTATCAACTGATTTTTAGAATGCTTAACATCATCGATACATAATAATGGCTGCCTTGTGCGCGGCAATGAGGTTCCATCTATATACAAAATCTTGATGGCAAATTTCACTCAAGTCAGTTTTTTTGTGGGTGCATGACATTGCGAGGGATATATCCCGCAGTATTATGGATTCCGAAGATGTTGTACATTGTAGAGGGCACGAATGGGTCATGTTACAGTATATTTCATGTGCAGTGGGCGCCAGGAAGGCCACTTAGTGAGCGTAGGTAGCTTGGAATAATCCGGTCCTTGTGGGAGGACCGGCCTTTTAATTTAATTTCGAGCGGTTTCACCCCCACTTTTCAATGACGTAAATCGCATAGCTACACCGAGTATACCACCCAACATAAGTTTTTATATAATTATCGGACACCTAAATATGACCCCAAAGCACTCATTTACCGACTATATCGAAAAAACGCGGCCTATGGCCCAAATTTACTTCGGTCCTTGTGGGAGGACCGGACCTTCGGGCAGTAGCCATTTGGTGGCATCCAGCGTAGTCTTGAACTTGGCCTTCGCAACCTTCTGGTAAAGTTCCTCTGGTCGATGCGGCAGAGTGTTGTCCTTGAGAGAGTGTCGGTTGACGCCCCTGAGATCCACGCAGAAGCGTGTCTGGGTCCACAGGCCAGTCTCATGATCCTTCTTGCCAGTCACAACGACGTTGCTCGCATGCCTGCAATGCTTGGCTGCGGGCTCTATGAAGCCATACTCCAGCAATTCCTTGCAGTGGATGTCAATGATCTCCTGCTCGCCCGGGCTGTACTTCCTCGGCCTCTGGTAAGCAGCCTTGGACTCGTCTATGAACGGGATGGAGAACGTGTTATGCTCTGCCTTGTCCTTGTAACCAGTCAGGTCGTGAGGGGTGTTGGCGAAAGTGCTCTTGCATCTGCGAAGAACAGCTCGCATTTCATCCCAATGCTCCTTCTTGAAGTCAGGATGTCCTCCAAACGTGGCATTGAGCTCCGTGTCGAGCCACGCTGCCTCGTCCTTGGTCACAGTCGTGTCACCCAGAGGCTGAAGCTCGTCCAGCACGGTGTACGGCAAGACCTCATCCTGCTCCGCGACGTTGGCCTCCCAGCCCGGCTCCCATTGCCTCGACGACTGCTGAGCCTCCCAAGAAGTGCAGGGCGACGCCCCCCAGGCACTCTGTGTGGGTGGCATGGCACCATGCGCAGGCACACCCTCCGCCAGCTTGCCAGCGACCCACAAGATTCCGCACAAAAGCAGAAAAAATCGCAAAATTCTGTTGAACCGCACTGCGGCTACCGGCGGGTTCGAAGCGAAGAAGCACGCCATGACTCTCCACCCCCCGTGCGTTAAGCGAGAACTTCCACCAGCAGCAGTAAAGACCACCAGCGCAAGGACAAGCGCCAGGTAGGCGGCCTGCGCGACGCGATGTAGCTGAAGATTGTGCCGAAGCTGCGCCCAGCGCGCCGCAAAATGAGGCTTATCCAACCTGGCCGGCAAAGCGGGCAGGTGTACACGGCCCAGCAAGAAAACTTGGGACCAGCGCAAGGATGGGACAGTCCACCCCTGACCATCTCGGCTGCCATGTACGCCCAGAGGGATGTCCACAGCATGAGAAGCGCGGCGTGCCACGTCATCGGCATGAATACCAGCACAGACCCAGAGCCAGGCGAGGATCATGAGGAGGACGGCCGCAGCACAACGTGACCAGCACGCCAGGGAAATAATCACCCCCCGGAGGGGCACCGCTGTCCAATCCTTCGCATGAACGCGGCGTACCCCGGCATAGACACCCGTGGTGCGTATGACAAGGAGCCCAGCGTACCAAACATAGGCAAGGGCCCACAGGACCCAAACGTCATAGTACTCACGATGGGGATAACGTCGAGCGATCGACCACCACATCTGCAGCGAGTCCCAGAAGGAGGCGACGCAGCGCCACCACCAGACCTGAAAAGGGCACCACAAAAGATGCTAGGCCATCGCTTCCAGCATTGCCCAAATAGCGACCATGGGCATGGGACCTTGTCCCAGCCACCACCAAACCAGCACTGCCTGCAAGCGAGATACACGCCCGCAGGACACCCGGCCTCATGCGGACTGCCTGTGCCGGCAGCCCACGGCCACAGCGTCAGTCGTTCAGAAGGGCCGCCCTCCCGCTGCGCCCGGGAAGCCCCTCTGAAAACGCGCTCGTCGTCGTCGCGTGTGGTCCTCAAATGTCTCTGTCACAGCACTGCATATTGAATGCGTGGAAGGCGTCGAACGCGGGGAAGGCGGGCACCGCGAGGTGAGGTTGGCCGGCGGCCGGGGTGCTTGCGGTGCGGGCACGACACGAGAAGTAGCCTCGCGGCGGCCAGCAGAAGGAGCGGACGCGCGCGCACCAGCGCTCGCCCTCGGTTCTCGGACAGCCACACTGCCAGCCGGCCGGCGCTGCTGACGTGCAGGGCGATCGTCGACCTCGTCCATGTACTCAGGCCTTTCTGCCACTCGAACTTGAAGCGCGTGCGGCGCATCAGCTGGAAAAAGGCGCTCCTCCAGGGATTCCAGCGCTGCCCGTGCCCAGGGAGCTGCCTGCAGCTTGGACCCCCACAGCATCTGCGTGAACTTGCGGTCCTCCCTCATGAGGTACTCATCTGTAAACTGAGTGTGCCAGCGCAAACACCTCGCATGATCCTCGAAGATGTAGTAAACTGGCGTGGCGTGCGGGTGCTCCTTGCAGCACAACACATGCGCGGACTGATGCGCCACGTAAGAGCACAGTGCTCCCACAATATTCCTCGCTTGCTGACCCTCACGGCCATACTGCACCACATCGGCATAGGCCGACACCACCGCCTCCAACAAGCTGGAGGACGTTGTCTGTCCCCCCAGAGGGAGGCGCCAGCCCCGCTGCGCGCAGGAAATCGGTTTGTCGTGCCTTCTTGCGACGCTGCTGGAGATCCCTTGACGATCACGCAGCTGGAGACCTCGTCCAGCATAGCACTCACCCAGCTCATACAGGACAGGGCGGTCACGGCAGCGGTCCGCGCCAAACTTCACCATGAACACAGTGAGGTTGCTGCAGCGCTTCAAGGCTTCCACCTCACCTATAGTCAGAAAGGCGTGCGATGACCGGGCGGACACGTTCGTGGCGTTCTGGACGGCACTCCAATCCGACCCCACTGAAGGTGGGGAGGGAGGTGTCCTCGTTGGAGACGGGGACAGCGGCTGCGTCTGAGCCGGAGACGGCACGCTTGCAGGTGAGGGAGGCGCGTCTCCCGGAGAACGTGATCGGGCATCACGCCTGACTCTGATTGAGTTTGCCCACGACCCCACGTTGGTCAAAGCAGGAGATGTGGATGGCGACCTGGCGCGAGAAGGGCCAGCGGCCGCACTCGAGGGTCCAGCTGCTGCGGCACGCGCGGGTGGAGGTGATGACTCACGAACACTGCCCACCAGCCCATTGACGCTGGAAGTAGGGGATTGCGTCAGCGAGTGCACTGCTCGCGGTGGCGAATTCGACCGTGTCAACCTTTCACGACTGAGGGACCTGGTCCGAGACGGCCCAGCGGTCGCGCGAGATGGCCCTGCCCCTGCGGCAGGCGCAGATGGCCGTGTCGTCATGCGCTTGGTGACCTGGGGTGGCGGTGGCCTGCGTGCTGCACCTGCTCTGATCGCAGTGTGCCCCTCCTGCTCAGTGTTCACACACTTGAGCATCCTCCTGCTTTCCCCCAAGCGTAGGTACTCCTGGGCAGCTGCGTTGTTGGCGAACACTCTGCCGGGCCCTCCGAGGCCATCTTCTACCGGGTAAAACTTGGCGTTGGAATCCAGCGGGACCAGCTCCAGGGGCAGCCGTTCCTGGCCATGCCTACACCAATTTTCGTAGATACTATCCGTGAGGGACTCCATGTCCATTGGCTGAAGGTATCTGAGCAACTGATATGCCCAGACACCAGTGCTCTCGTACCAATGAGGGAGCTGAAGCTCTCGCAGCAGCTCCTCGCCATTGAACACTGCCGCGTGGTCCAACGTGCATTGCATCAGGTCGAGGTACTGCGTGGCCGTGTTCGGCTGAACGCATAAGGCCTGCTTCTCCAGATCCCACATGAGAGTCCCAGTGACCTCACCGCTGGGGTACGTTAGCAGTGTTTGGACCCGTTGCTCGACACCAGCATGATTAAGAAGTTGCAGGTCAGTAGTGTGGCAGGACTTGCATTGCCTGTATGTTTTTTTTCTCTTGTGCTGGTTAGAGGTATTCCAATTTGTGTATCAGAATTGCGCAGTTGGATTAGCAGTTAGGACTTGTCACCCTGGCTTCTGCCCTAGAGGTTTAATATTCTGACTCTCCTAGCCAGTCACCACCCACAGTGCTGGGGTGGTGTGCTGGAATCTGTATAGGCAGCCCTGACAGGCAGGCCCCTATTACAGACCCCTAGGACCAACACTGGACTGCTGACTGATCTATAGGTTCGTGCTGTGACACACGCTGTGTCACAGGTAGGCTAGTTCCCGAGACCGTTGCGAGACCGTTCCGGGTATATCTAGCTTAGGGTTTATTTATCTGATGAGAGTTTATCCACAGAGTTCGGGACCCTCTGATGATATCTAGTGAACTAGGATATTCCGGTAGGGTATTTCGACAACATCACTCGTATGAAACCCGACATGAGTAGATACAGATACCCAGAGACAGAACCGCAGGAGCCAGAAGAAGATTATTCAGAGGATCATGCTCCACCGGTATTCACCGACCCTGATGATGGTCATTTACCTCCAGCACCAGCTCCATCCGCACTTGTTCCAAAGGTGAAAATGAGCACACCTAAGGAATACAAAGTTGGACAGGATGCTGAGATTTGGATAGAAACAGTAGACAGATACTTTCAGTTTACCTATCCAGGTGTGCCAGATAAGGATCGTATTACAGTCTTCCTCACACTCATTCAGAACAATGACAGACATTATTTTCAGGTCGTGGCCAAAAAGCCAGATGCCACGTATGAAAATATCAGAAATACATTCCTCAGCCAGTTTGGTAATCCACACAAAAGATCAGTTTCCAAAAAAGCATCTTATGGCACTGAATCAGGGAAACCAGACCTTTGCAGATTATCTGCGCACGTTCACATCACTGGCTGCTTTAGCATCAGTTGATCTGGATGATGCCTTGATAAAGGACAGATTCATCAGTAATATGGAATCAGACCTTAGGAAACAGTTCCATCTGAGATTCCTTACGGAAGATGAAAGGAATAACTTGTCGTGGGCACAGACCACACAGGTTCTGCTCGATTTGAATTATGTAGTTCATTCGAAGCAGTCAGAAACCCTTCACTATAGGGGACAGAAGGAACAATCAGGAGGCCCAGTCAGGAAAGACAAGGACAAAGGCCGTGGCAATAAGCCATATGACAGATCCAAACAGAATCAGAATGCCAACCAGAATTCCCAGAGGAATAAAGGAATAGGCAAAGGAAAAGGCAAGGGAAAAGGAAAAGGAAAGGGATCAGCATCATCTCCT
>LGRX02001997.1:0-24041 GCA_001247695.2 Cymbomonas tetramitiformis
TGACGATGTGCAAAGGTAACCATAAATATATAAAAGTACGAATATGACCAAAATTGCGCTGACGTTCACCTCGCCATTTCGCTCCCATCGGCGCGGCGCCTCTCCCAACTCCGTAGTGGTCGCGATCGCGTTTGGTGTCGCGATGTTTTCGTCCACACCATCAATGCCGACTGCGGCGACGGCGTCTACGTTCGTGACCGTGTTTGCACCGATGGTGACCTGCAGTCAAACAATCGCGTGTGAGACCCGTTTTTGCATAACGCGCGTTAACGTAAAAGGCCAAACGCTCGCGCACCGTGTGGGTTTGCTCGATGTCTTGAACGTTGTGGTCCGCATCGATGGCAGCGCGCCCCTGCGTACGCAAGCCGCACGACAAGACGGTCGAGCGTTAAACCATGTCAAGGTACAATATTTAACATGCATATGAAAGCACGATTATGCCCAGATTCGCTCTGATCGTTTACGTTCAAATCGTTCGGTCGCGTTTTCCAAGGCGGTGCGGATTTTGCAAGCGGGCGAGAACCTCTTTTTTGTGCATCCCGGGGTCCCACTGGTTTTGCGCACCTCCACATCCAACGACAAACACTCCGCGGCGTCGACCATGGTAACGTCCGCGAATGCGCCGTTGCCGTTACAACCGTCGTCGGTATTGTCGGTGCATCGCTCGGTCCGTTCGCGCCCGCTCCCGGTGGTGGGTGATTTGGTGGTCTTCGGTTCGAACGTGTAATCCGCGAACAGACCGGAGCTGTTCGCGGCAGCGTCGGTTTCGGCGACTACGACGGTGTTGGTGGATCGAATCACGGTGCTTGTCGCGTTGACCTCTGCAGCGGCGGCGGCTTTACCTGCGCTCGCTCGTCCGACGAACAGCACGGGGTCGCGCGTCGCGCCCCCGCCTTCGACCCATTTTTTTATGGCCTCGGCCACGTCGTGCGCGGTTGCAAATCTGGCCAGAAATTCGGCCAGCTGCGGAGTGACGTACACGATTTTGGTGGTCGAGTCGATCTCGTCGCAGTGCGGCTTCCAGTCGAGCGTGAAATTCGCGACCAAGTACGTGCACAGCTCGTTGGGTTTCGTCTTGGTGCACGCGCACCAGAGGGTGTTGTTCTTGGCGGAGCGCGGCTTGCCGCTAGCGCGTTTTAAATTGCGCAGATCGTCTATCAGGCGCGTGCCATTGATGCAAAACCTGCCATGATCTTTCGAGATGCTAGGCGAATCGCGCGTGCACAGGGTGACCGTCGCGCCCGCCATCGTTGGTAGATGGGCACACTGCGACGGTGCCTATTTATACCGTTGTGTAAAATTTGTGAAAATATACAACCGCACGGCAAGTTCGCGCGCGCGCCGAAATTGTACCTGACGTACAAAGTAGATGACGTCATCATCGACCGCGCGCGATGAAATTATTAGCGTTCGTTGATATCGTTGTGGAATCGTGTACGTAAAATGGTACTGCGGCGCTCTATTCAGAAAGACGTGCAGCAACCCGTCCTTACCTGTTTATAAAGTCAGAGCGGTTTGCCTATCAAATAAGTTAAGGGTTAGAGCTTCCACCTGCACAGAAACCAAATATAAACCAGTTGGACCCGAGGCAAGTTTTAATTCCTGATAGTGATATATTGCAAGCAATGCCGCGTTCTTTCGATGAGATGTTATTTGACCTTATTTTTGGGCGTTTGGCGAATTCTCTGACGCGTGAAAAACCTAACTTTGAGTTCAAAGACGAGATTGCTTGGCTGTTGGCATTAACGTGTCGTACCGCTTATGTTTCGTACTGCACAGAGTTTATTGGTATGTTGTGAGTATTTCCATAATATGTGATGAATTTGGACCTAATTTCGTGTTGTGCAATCCTGAAGTGGTTTAGTAACTTCGCTCACTTTTCATACGTGGCGTCTGTATGTTTTACAGGAAAACCCAGTAACTTTCAAGCCACCTTTGAAAAAGTTATCAAATACCGCAAACGATACGAGGTTGCTGGACCGTTTAAAAATCCGAGCGCAGTACATACCGGTGTCCCTGCTTGGTTATATAGGAGTGAACCAAACCCTTATTGCGTAGAGTACGCGAAATCTGAGCAGGAGAATTTGGTGAGAACCAATAGTGAGGTCGTTGAGCTCGTCGATGTTGCAAGCGCTGCTGAGAACTTGTTTCAGTTGCACTTCTGGGCGCACCGTATACCGGCTAGTATGTTGCCCGAGCTCACTAGAGAACAACAAACGTGGCAGACCAACGCTAAGGCGGTGTTGATTTCTTATTTTCAAGGCCTGTTGCGTTGTATCGATGAGTTGATGAACCAATTTCTCCTGCAGCAAAAGGTAGCGACCAACGGTAATGTTATTCGTGTACGAGAGGTTCTTCTACCTTTCAACGAGCTTTCCAATATCGCGTTGAGAGAAAAACATCGCTGGCAAATGGTTTCGAGTCGTGTACTCTGTTGGCATGAACCTACTGACCTTGCTTTTCGCGTACGGTATTTAGACTTTAAACACGTCTACTTTTCGGGAATGTCCAGAGATTGGGCAACACTCGGTCCGGATGTTGGTTTTCAAACATGCGACAGCCACTTTGCTATCACTGTCGTTATGTGGAGTATAACCGCCAAAGGAACTTCTTTATTGAAAACTCCGATATTTCTCAAATTGGTTACCACCGGTAAGGCATCTCTCCTTTTTATTTTTTTATTCTTTACGCTTGCCGAGCCTAACAGGTGTTGTATGTTCGCAGCTTTACTCTACAAGCAGGGGTTTTTGCACAAAACCAGTTTATATTCCGAGGAAATTCTCTTTTCTTTGTTGGATATGAGCGACAAGCTATTTAAAGTGGCTTCTCCGCTATTCTGTTTCCCCACAAGGCGACTAATTTATGCTTTTAAGGATAGGCATTTAACCTTTTTACACCGCTTGAAGCAAGAAAACAAAGACGTTGTGAGAAAGTGTCTTCAGCCTGACCGCTGGTTACACGCGCTTAATATGCCGTCCTGTAATTTGGTCGGTACAGATAACCAGAGTCCTGAAGTTGACATATCATGGCAAGCGACTCTCACAACAGAAAGTCATAACCGCGCACAACTGGAAAAGTATATGAAACACCAGCAGCAGTTTTTGACTACGGTGAACATCGGATAGTGTTCTGAGCTCTGGCATACCCCGACACCCTATTTGTTGGTGTTCCAGAGCGGTAATGGGAAGCCACCGCCGTGGCAATAACAAACTGTTTAGTTTTTTTCTGGACTTGTTTATGGCCTCTGGTTCTGGACTTTGACCTCTACCACAACAACAAACTTCTGACAGTGAATCTCATAGCAAGCACCACTCTGCAAGTGGCTAGAGTTCACACAAGCAACCGCAGTAGTTGTAGTTGGTATTTGCAGAACGGCAACACCCATCCTAGCAACATATCTATATATATATATATATATCGAAGGGGCGATCCCGGCCAGAAGTAGACAGGTCCCCGCCTAGTAAACTTTCAATCTTGAGCTGATTATTACTTATTACTGTTTTGAGTTTTTGTATGAACTTACATAACGGGACCGCCCTGCCAGTATCGGACAGGCCTCCCTATCTGTACCCTAGTACCTTTGGACTGTGCCACCCCAGCTGCGGTGTATATGTGCTCAGCCAGGTTCCGCTAAGACTCAACCCCCTTGTGTGGTGGCCATATGGGTTCAAGCTCAGTGGGTGCCACTACAACCGCCAAGCAAGTGGACTGTCGCTTATTCTGGAGGCAAGGTGCCTAGCATACAACTGTTTCCGGTTGTCGGTTACTAGGTGCTTGGGTAGCTAGCCAACAGCTTGCGCTTGCAACCCCGAAAGGGCAGGTCACAAACATGAGTCTGCGACTCCTGTTATTTATCAACAGTAATATTATAATCATACAGGATCTTATCCTGCTCCAGGCTAGTGGACTGCCTACCTTGTCACACTCCGACGGTGCCGTCATATATACCGTCGTGTAAATTTTGTGGAAATGTGCAACCGCACGGCAAGTTCGCTTACGCGCGCCAAAAATGTACGCACGTGTGTGTCGTTGCGCGCGTGCGTCCGCGGGCGTCGTTTACGCCGATAAGTAACTTGTACCGTAGCGCGTGTGAGCGAGCGCCACCACGGCGTGCTTGGCGGGCGAGAAAACGTATATTATACAAAACCAAAAGCTCGGATCTCGATACTACGGTGTATAAATACCATGCGCGTACCCTTCCGTCAGTGTCAGCAGCGATCGGGCGCCGTTCGTTGCAGATCCACGAACTTTACATGTCCTGTAACGCTTTGACCTGTGACAGGGGTACCTATGTGTGCTCCGAAAGCACGACGGGGCAGAATGTTTTGGGGTGGTACAATAACACACCTCGTACGGTAGACGCTGCTGTTCGTGAGTACGATTTTGATAACGAAATTTTACCATGCACCGTGACCTTCACACTCGCCGAAGATAATGCTACGTACGAGGGCGTCTATGTACGCCGGCTCGACAAAAGCAGTATCATTCAGTTATACACGTGTGCTACGACGCCTTCGACGTCTTTGACGTTTGTGTGCAAGTTTGTTCCGTACAAAAACGACACTGAGTATGCACGTCTAAAGACCGAGGCAGCTATCATCGAACGTGTAGAGGCGATGTGTAACGCGCCCGCCAAGAAGGAGTTGTGCCAAAGCATCGCGCCAAGCGTGGGTATCAATGTCACAAACGCTCGTTACTTTGGCACCGCCATGCCCTATTACTGCGGTACCTTGGTCGACAAAAGGTTGTATGTGCCAGGCGGCTGTTTGCACCACCTTCACAATAAATGTGTAGCAATATCTCGTTTGTGCAAGTGCTGCATTCTACTCTACCAAGAAAACATTTATTACACGGATTGGAAACCACAAAATATCGCGTACTGGTTTGACAAGGACTCCAATCTAAAGTTAACGCTAATCGATTTGGCGATGTCGGAAAAAGAAACTGACGGGTCCGAGCCTCACACCTTTTGGTTTGGCCAGGGCGCGGCTGGCGCGACGCGCGTAACGCAGCAGATCGCGTTCAGTTTTTTAAATGTTGTTTACAGCATCATTGCTGACGGCCAGGTACACACACCTTTTTTGATTAGGGACGCTTTGCGCAACTCCTCATCTCACTACAACGAGATACTACGTATCAAAAGCGTCAGCAACCACCACGGTCGGGAAATTGGGGAGGTATTACTTGAGATGATCGCAGTACTCCTAGCAAACCTCTCGGAAAAACTTAAGCATTATTCGTTAAATTACAGACTTAATGTTCAAGCTTCAAGCGTCTTGAAGGCGACGATAGATTTTGGGGGAACCATTTTGCAGCAAGACTTTGATCTGCACGCCAACCTGGACCGTCTGAGTCGAGCGTGCACGTGGGTTACCGGCGAGGAGTTCACGCGTACCTACATGTTCGTGGACGCTAACGAAACAGCCACCGACCATAGCCAAGGCAAAAAAAGAAAAGTCGGACGTCCTGCGAATACCGACGCGCCAATGACGACGGGGTAATCGCGTATCGCCCGTTGCCGCGCGTGGTGCGTTTTCGTTGCGGTCCGAGGTGGCGAATGAGCTAGCGACTGAGATCTTCAAGCGGTGTACGCTCGGATAACATTCTAAAACTAAATGCGGACATTATACGTTGTTTTTTGTTAAACTCATTATTTGTATAGACACTGATTATGTCGATTCGGATTTTACTTTTAAGTTCAAAAGAAAATCTCGAAGTGGAATATTATACCCAAAAAATAGTATGGATGCATCCAACAACTGTATAAAATCGTTAACCTTGAACAAGTTGCATAGGCATGCTTGGATAATTTTCTCGTCGATTTTTTTTTCTCTAAAGTTTTCGAACAATAAGGAAAACAAATCGGTACACGAATACAATAATCGGTCATTTATTTTTTCGGTTTCAGATACGTTGTATGTTTTACCGTAATCAATAAATCTCACATTGTGTTCACCTTCTTCTTCAATTACATATATGTTTTTTCTATGCAAATCGTCGTGCAATTCAAGGATTTCTGAAATCATCTTATCAAGAAGGACGCGAATACTTTTAAATATTTTGGGCAAACTTTGTAGGGGAACTTCCGACTCCTTCACGTATTTGTCCAAACTTTCATTTAGTTTTTCCATTCGGATAACACCGTAGGCATTACCCTCGTCATATTTCAAAACAGCCCATTCGTACACCTTAGGTCCAACATTTATCTCTCCGCATTTTATGGCAAGTCCCGCTTCTTTGCAAAAGTCGGCTTCGCTAACAAACATGGGCGTATTATCCTTTAACACGCACAATTTTTCATAACATGCACCCATCACGTCATACATTCCTGTTTTGCAGTCGACAGGTAGTCCGGCACAGAAATCGCCAGTATTATTTATGTCTTTGTGGGCAAGTTTTTCCTTTATACTGGCGTGGTCAAAATCTGCCATATGCATTTGCGCGGACGTGCATACGACAGACATGTTTTTTGCGCTAGTTGTTTTTACCGACTGCAAATTTACACGTGGTTATTATTTATACTGCTCGCGTTCGATCCGAGTACGAAAATACTTTTACTAACATCCGCCCAAAACAAATTTGTCTGCGAGCGCTATTGTCTTATGCCTCATCCGCTTGTGCAATCTATATTCCGACACGGCGGGCATGTGTCCGGATAAAAAAGGGAAAGGTCGCATCGACCAACATCGCTACCACCAGCGTTTACGTCAGAGCGTTAATTTATAGCCATGCGTCATCACCAATCAATAACGTCTCCCAAATTACCCCAAAAGAAATTTGGGGCGATACGGTACACGGATTTCGCGACTTGTTATTTGCATATATATATATTTATATTCCGACAACTGCGCGGGGCGCGTACACGCCGCCAAAACTTGCAGATTATCATACAAAAGAATGCGCATGTTATCAATCGCTTTTGACTCTGGGCGGCATTTTGTCTCCGCGCTTCTTGGACGCCCGCGACAGGGCAGCGGTCGCGCGGCGGCTGTGCGAACGCGCGTCCATGAAAGAAACTGACGCGTTTCGTGTTATGAAAAAAATCTACTCAGCTCAAAATACGATGCATGACAAGATTGGCATTGCTCAGGGCCATTAAGGTGAGGTGCAGTTCGACGTGCATATCGTCGTCCGACGCGTCCGCGTTCACCACGGAAAACGCATCGCCCTCCGCGACGATGTCAAATCGATCTTGCAGCGATTTGAGCGCGGTCGCGAAGGCCATCCTGTCCTCGGGCCACAATCGACGACCACGCAGATCTGCGCACAGCTTGCGCACGATCTTGCGCATCACGCGAGCGTGCTGCAGCAGATCCACTTTTCGGACGGCTCCGTTGAAATGCTGTTCGTACGAACGTCGCAACGCGAAGTTTCTGAAGGTCGCCGGCAACTGCGCGCCAGTTTGCGCAAGCAACGTAATCAGATCGTCCGGAAATTTTGTTTGTTTTTGTAGCGCGCGGTCGAAGGTGGCTGCCCACGCTTGACGACGAAGCTCACGGATCTCGTGCGTCGACATCGCTTTTACGTGCGAATGGAAATGAAGCACGATCTCGCACGCGCATCGGCGAGGCATTCTCGACCTACTCTGCCCTTGACAGACAGAGCTTGTGGATTATGTGCACAAATGTGAAGGGCTCGGTGTGAAACCTTACGCGACATCGCTCGCGGGTGAACATGACACGACGTGAGCTTGCGCTACGTTTGGGGCGCGCTATAATATTTAATGTTTAGGGTGGGCTCAACTCGGACCTGTCGTTAGCACGTACGGAATAAAGTTACGTTACCCGTAAAAACGAAGCCACAGTTCTAAGCGTCGGAGTGTGTCACATATCAGGCCTACACTTTACGTGCGTAGGAAACAGAATTAGGATTTTGCTCGTTTCTTTCGGTCGATATATATATATATATATATACACGCCGTCGCGTGCGCCAACATCGTTGGTATGTCGCAAAACTGCGCCCCGCCTAGGATTCTTCTGTGCGTACTCGGTGCGACGTGCCTGAGCGTCGTGATGATGCTTCTCGTCGCGTCGGATCCGAAAAACGCGTACGGCGATGACGTGCACGCCGTGTCCTTGACGTGCGTGTTCGAAACCGATTTCTACGGCGCGTACAAATACGACCCGGACTTTCGCGCGAGCTTCACGCGCAAGCACGTTCAACAGTACGATCGATACGTCACCTCCCTGCGTCCGGTCATCAAAACCAGCGTCGGCGCACACGTGGTGTCGGTCGAGCCCGACCCGGTGACGACGGTCGTCAAAGCGTCGTACACGAGTCTTGACGAGGCCACCGTGATTGCCACACGCATGGCCGGTGACGGCGCTGCGTTGGTGTACCCGGAGTTCGAGGAACACGGGGTTTACCGTTTAACACAGATTGACGTCGACGGCGTCACGGAATACCGTTACGCTCCGCCGTGGTCGCCTCAAACGCCGCACGCCCCCCCCGCCCCACCGCCGTGCGCACCACCGTTGTCACCCCCAGCCCCACCGCCGCTGCCGCCACCGTCGCCTCGTCCGCCACCGACGCTCCCCACGTCACCGCCGCCGCCGCCCCCACCCTACGTGCCGCCCGAGCGCCCGCCACTGCCGATGCCACCCGAGTCACCATCGCCCAACCCACCGCCGCCGCTCCCCCCCTTACCACTGCCACCACCGCCACCGCCGAGCGTTCGCGGCAACTACCACAGCCACCCGGGGTGGTTTGCGATGAGGCACGCCACGTGCACCGAGACCTGCATCGCGGCCGACGCGCGGGGTAAACGACCGTGCCTCGCGCGAGACATGTGGACGGAGAACGATAGGTTTGCCGACGGCGCCGTCATGAACGCGTTCGCCCGAAACGTGATGTACGACGAGCAACTCAACACGCACGCCAATTGCACTAATTCGGACAGACGAGATCACTGCGTACTCGCAGGCGACGACGCGTTGGGGTCATCACTTGTTACATGCGAAGCCAACGTTAGCCATTGGCGTATGCCTTGGCTGCACCCAACACGAGTTGGTTGTTTCGTTAGCGTCGTCTCCACGGTGCGCAAAAACGCGTACGACTGCGACGGCGGCGTCGATATGCAAGACGCTTACCGTGCGTGTTTTTGCAGCCTTTCGGGGTACACGTACATAGGTTACGGCAAATGCGCAAATCCAGCGGGCGGCTTGACCACAAAGGTTCATAGCGCGTACGCCACGGATATGGCATGCGCCACCTTGTGCGCGACCTGGTACAACTGCACCGCTTTCGACATCGTTTTCGAGGCCGACGAGTCGGCGACTTGTACCGCGTATCACGCGCATGGTATAACCGCCGTCGGTGCCGTACAGAATTTTACGGGCGCGACGTGCTATCGAAAGGACGGACTGACGCCCCCACCGCCTAAACCGCCGCCGTCAACTCCACCCTCGCCCTGAGCGACGATCGTTAAGGCGTCTTGCAGTTGCATTCGTGATAAGCTTACATATATTAAATATATAACAAGATACGTCCTATAAATTATGCGCTCGCACAGTTTCGCCGGCGTACATATCTTCGTTTACATGCGCGCGCACGCTGACGCAGTACTCGCGGTGCCTGTTCCAGTCTCGTACTTGGCACGCGCGGTCGCAATAAGCCACCGTTCTGCAAACGCCGCACAGTTTCAATTGGACATCTCCCGCGGCCGCGCGTCCGCAATGCACGCAGCAAACACGGTCGTGTTGCAGACCGAGGGCAACTCCGTTTTTGTTACGTCGCCAGCGTACAGCGACGTTCATGGGTCTCGTGTCGTCCAGACCAAAAAATGCGCACACTTCAGGATCCACTCGGACCGTGCCGCTTATGACCATGTTCAGACGGTTCCCATCCGTATCAAAAGCGTTTATCAGCTGCGCGGCGCGTTTGTGGACCACGTTGCACGAGCGTACAACGTTCGCTATTTGATACAATCGGTTCGCATCGTTCCACGCCTGGTGCATGCTGCGATCGATCGGCGAATTCCGGTCACACTCCCAACGGTGCAACTCGCAGATGCGCATTATGGGCTCGTGACATGCCATCAGAGACTCCAAATCGTGCGCATCGTCGGCACTTCCGTACTCGATCGACGCGCGACACATCGCAAGCTCCGCAAGGAGTTTGCACCATTGGCGCATCGGTGTTTGAAGGTCGATGGACTGCAGGTTGGCGTCCAAAAAAAACACGCGATACACGTCCAAAGATCTTCGACGTACAATCGCGGTGTCTTGGTCCAGCACCGCGTCCCAGCAGCTGTAAAGCCTTGCCGAAAGACAGCACCACCATTGCAATATATTATCCGTGTCCGTCGCTGGCATGATCTTGTTGATGCCGATCGGTATTCAAAACCAACGCGTTTTCAGGGCGTTGCAATTTTTGAACCGTGGGCGCGCGCGACGGTGCGGACTCCCTTAAGTTTTTATACCTTTTAAATTTTCTCACAAGCCCGGTGTTGGAACAAACAGCTCGTGCTGCCACGAACGTTTCGGCACGTCATCGTCGCAGAATATACGTCGATCGGAAGTACTAGCAACGTCAGTTCGGTAATGAGTTCGTGCTAACGTGCGCGCGTATCGAATGACCCCGTCGATGGGGCATCGTGGCGCGACAGTACAAAAAGGTCTTGAAGCGCTCGCCCATCGTTTAGCGCTTCTAAAATTTGGAGATGAATACAAATAAAATAGGAGTTACAGTCTAGTGACGTGAACGCCTGCGGCGCGATCACAGCGGTGGGTCCTTTGCTATACGACTGTCTACTAATCGGAGTCGTCGGTCAGGTCCACGATTTGATTTGTGTTAAATTGGCCAGACCCGTTATCCCACGCGACCAGTCGTGCAATACACGAGCGATTTCGTTCGTGTGTCGCCGCCATTTTGACAAATGGGCGTGCTTCGGTGAAGTACCTCGCGCAATCGAAATTCAAACCATCCGGCAGCCCGTCCGGCCACAGTGGACGTTTGTACAGCACTTTGTTTCTAAAAAACATGTCCATCACGCGATACCAGATCGCGTGCTGCGCGAGCGTATCGTTGTTTTGCGCGTTCGTTTCGCAAAGTACGTCGGTGAAGGTCGCGTACGTAATGTCCGCGCGCTCGTCGACCAGTTCGGCTGCTAGTTGCAACCAACCGAAATACACGGTGTGCGCGGTGTAGCACGTCTCCTCGTACTGACTCAAAAGGTAACATAGCAGATAACGATGCTCACTGTTAGTGCGGTAGCCGGCGAACACGAAATTGAGCAGAGCGTAACCGGTATCCTCGCACAAACGTTCGACCAAAACCGAATCGCATCGGGCTTCGCGAATTTCCGCAAACCTCGAGTCGATAAGATTCCGCAGCCGCGATGCCAAACTGTTCGTGCATGGTAGTATGCCGCGAAAAACCGACAGGCACACATCGTCCGTGTTGTTCTTCGAGTAACGGAGCAATTCATGAAGCGACGCGACGGCGTCGGTGCCCGCGAACACGGCGACGTGCAGATTGACCGGGGCGTCGACCGTAAGAATTTGTATGATTTCGTCATTCGCGTCGTTCGGGCGGACCACGCGTTTACAACCCAAAAGGCTAACGGCGTCGATGGGTGAGGGTGGCATGTTGACAATAAAATCAAAAAATGGATTTAAAATAAGGGCAGGGGACGTTTTATAGCGGAGTTTTGTTCGGCCGTTACAACGTGCAGATTGTTGCGACGCCACGTAGGATAACACCGCGCGATAGGTCAATCATCGGCCGATGATTCATCTCACCATATACCTTGTCCTGTCGATAGATTTCTCATCACCACGCGTCGCACTAATCAGGTTACAATTACGGAACATGTTAGGTGAGAGCGAGGAGTGCCACCGCCACCAGTCGCACGTGAGTGACACGCAAAATCGCAATGGACGTGATAGCTTTTACCATAGATTTTGAGGGATCTGTTTTCGGTTGTTATTTTTTGGATTGCGCCTACGGCGAGATTACGACCGCTTAGGGATCCGCGCGATGCACGTGCTGAATGTTACACACACCGCGTTATATGGAATTGAACAGGTCACGATATTTATCCTGCAACAAATTTGACAGTCTTGTATCCAAATAAAGATGGTACACCCGACCAAAATTAAGTAATTTCTTAGTGGACGAAATGTCACGAAATGTCACCATGCAAACTCGCAGTTTGTTGGAGCTTTTTACGACATTTATGTCTACACGGTTGCCGCTTTCAATCTGAACTTCACCCCGCAAATTTAGTTTGTATTCGGGTAGGTAAAACCGGAAGTTGTATGCCGGCACATTTCCCAACGGCATCTGGGACTTACGTCCTTTTATTTTTGTATAACGAAAGAGTAAATCACAAAACGTTGCGCTCTCTACGGAAAACATGTGGACCGGCAAGTTTGGTATAATGGCAGCCTTGGTTGTGTACACCGTAGTCTCAAAAACGGGATGGTCAGGCATGACGATCTCTAAGTTGTAAGTGGATTTGATTCTGTTTGGATTTTCTGTTGCAATGTTATTTATGATTGTAGTTGAAGTGTTACGGTTATTGGGATTCAAAATTAAATTATTAATATACTTCGGATCTACCAGCTGTCTTGTCTTGTAATAGGCACGCAGATCTTCATATCTAGCGTCTTTGCCCTTGTTTTTTTTGGTGTCGGTGTACCAGAATTTAAAAAATTCCGTAGTAACGATTTTGACGGTTTGTAACGGCAGGTGGTCAAGAATGGAAATTAGGACGTCAATCGGCACATCAGAGGTAGGTGCGAACAAAATACACGACATCGCGTGCGTCTTTACGAATGTTGTAAATAGGAAAGTATTATGCTCGTTTTACCATTGCTGGTATTTATACACCGTATTATACACCATCGCACCAGTCGCACGTGAGTGACACGCAAAATCGCAATGGACGTGATAGCTTTTACCATAGATTTTGAGGGATCTGTTTTCGGTTGTTATTTTTTGGATTGCGCCTACGGCGAGATTACGACCGCTTAGGGATCCGCGCGATGCACGTGCGGATGGGTACCGCGAAGACGGTGCGCGCTAGACGCTCGCCGCACCCAAGCTCGCCACGGTTGCCCTTCCAGTAAGATTGCGTGAAGCAGATGGACCCATCCGAGGACCGTCGCGCGTCGCTCAGAGTCAATCCAAACCGCGACATGACACCGGTTCGTTGGTCGAACGTCGCCGTCCTCGCGTAAACGGGCACTTCAAGCGCGTCGACGACGTGTTTCAGCAAACCCTCCGTGTTTTCCGTGGTTACGTTCGCATCCCACATGGCCGCGTAATATCTGATCATGATGCCATACGTTGCGTCGAAAGGCCCAATCCAGGCTTTGTCGTTGTAACCACCCCAGTGGTTGCACGACTTGAGCGCCAGCACATTTCTGGGCAGCATGTCCAACACGAGCGGGTAATACCACGCGGCATCTTCGCGTATACGCAGCATGATGTCGTATCTTTCAGTCAAGTTTACGCGCATGACCGCTTCGTACGCGCTATGCAGCATCGACGCCATATTTAAAAAATTCAAATTCAATGCAACATTTGGGTTTGTGCGCACCGGCGGTATCCATCCCGGTACCAGAGCCAGGTGCTGTATCCGCATGTTAGGCAGGCCCGCGACGTGACGTTCAAACGATTCTACGGCGTCGCCGAGAGTTCTACGCGCCACGCCTTCCACGAACCGAGGTGCCATGCTGCTCGTGTTCTGCAAACGGCCGTAGTAGTCAAAGTGGTGCGCAGGGTTCCAACGCGCGAGCGACGTGACCTGCTCCCATATCCAGGTTTCGTAAAGCCCGCTTTGCACGACCGCCACTTTTAGAGGCGACGATGTCTGCTTCGTCACGCCAGGTAGGGTCTTTGCGAGTGTACCAAAATTGTCGTGCCTCGATGCACGAGGCTTGGTGCCAAAAAAACTGTCGAGCAAAGAGTACGAATGCGTATGAACACATTCAAACACCAACTGGTATGTCAACGCGCTACACAAAAATACAAATTTACGGCGCATCCTTGGGGTTTAGGTGATCCACCGTGCCTCGTACGCGCATGCCGATGGGCGTTCGTTATATTTCTTATCATCACGTGTCGCACAGAAAACCTGTTTATACAACAGGAATCTGTTTATACAACAGGCGAACGACAGCGACGTTCCATGTTCGTAGAACGCCCGTGTGCGTATAACGCATAATTTATACCACGCAGTAATTTTACCGAAAGCGTTCTGCATTTATGGGCTCCGCACTGTCTAATAGTGAAACTCGCAAAGGCAAAGTCGGACGCTGTAACATCGCGTATACTCGTTTTGCGGGTAAAGATAAGCCGTTGAAAGGGTGTATGTCGACGCCATGACCTTCTTGAGGTGGAGCCCGAGCAAAACAGAAAAAAAATACAAGGACGGAGAGTTTTAGGTAAGAGTAAGGGATGATAGCGCGACCGGTCGCACGCGCGTGACACGCGTGGTAGTACAACCATGCGCGTTGAGCACGCGATAAAAAACTAAACCGAGTTACACGACGGCATCACTATGATAGGTTTATATTTTGTATGGGAGCCATCCAGCGACAGGTCCTTGATCACACGTTGCTCGCATCTCGCGATGACGTCGAGCGTGCACAGGGTACCGTACACTTTGTCGAACGCGTGCACGATAACCTTTTTGAGGTAATCATCGTCGAGCATGATCGCGCCGTGTCTATCGTCGTGGTTCCTCATAAACAACTCGGGTTCATCCCAAAACGCATCCACTCGGACGGTGGCGATGATGTAACGCTTAAGGTCTGTAACCTCGTGCTCGCCGGGGAAGGCGTCAAAGGCAACGCCGAACGCGTTAAGGAGTTCGACGCAAAAATAACGCAATGTCGCGGTAATATCGATGACGGTGTCGGCGTCGAAGCGATGCATGGTAAACATGCTTACGAGCGTAAATTGCATAATCAACTCTCGAACTCGAGGTTCCGGAAGCAAACCCACAGTCGCGTGTAAAGGGTACGGCACCTGCCGCAACGTTAAATAACCGTCATCGATCAGTATACGTTGCGCGTGTTCCATGCAGCATCGGAACTGGCCGTTCAGCACGTTGTGGCATGTCACAACATTACGCGGCGTAAACACGTGACCTTGGTGTTCTGGTTGTACTTCGGCGATATAGGCGTCCACCGTTGCTTTAAACCGCGGTAGCCGTGCATACAAACACCTAACGCATCGATCCATCCGATCGTACATACCGGTATATCCCATCGTACATAACCCCCCGATTTCAAGCTGTTCCGAGGAACGGAGCGTGCGGTCGGTCACGAGCGTGGTTACACATTGCACCGCGTGTTGCATGCGCGTTTTGTATATCGCACCGTAAAAATCGTAGCAGCCGTTTGCGACACGGATGTTGTTCTCCAAAATGAGGCGGACGTACAGCAAACATCCTAGTATCGCGCTTTCCGGTACCACGCTGGCCGTGTAGGTGTCGCGCTCGTGCGAGTGTCGTTTACCCAATTGAATGATCGTACGCGCGCCCTTGGACCACATGCTTACGTGCTGCGTGTCGTGTATGTTCGTCTATCGCTGTGATGACAATGTTTGCATGGGCGCACGTTCTTTACTTGGTATCGATCGTCTGCCACCAACGCCCAAGCGTGCTGCGTGCAAACCGTCGCACTCGTGATAGCTATCAGAAAACAATATCGCCGTAATTTTATTATACATACCCAAAACACGCATCGATAAGCGAGCACCATGTCGATCGGGGGCATGCGTGATCTGGTCACCTGCGCCTTATCACGTTATTCCGGACGTCGCGCAGGCACGCTGCGTGGCGTGGTATCGACACGACGGGTCGACGTTGTGAAACCGCGCAATCGTTTGTCGACGCGCGGGTTTGCGCGCCTATGCATTTTGCTGCTGTGAACGGATTTGCGAGATACGAACGTAAATCGTTTGGTATAAATATACACGACCACGCTCGTATAAGCAACGCAGCACGTCGCCGAGCATGCAACCCGTCGTCCTGTTTTTGGTCACCGTCTGCGGATATGGCACCTTCACAAACGCAAACACGTACTCGCACGGCCGTGGCGTGGACGTAGCGTTGTACAACTGTCAAGAAAAGGATTTAAAAAATTACAAGGAAACCGCCAGGAAATGTTTTTTAGGTACCGACGTTACGGTGCATCGTGGCGTCGCGCACGCGTGGGGAGCGACAAACGCGTCGTACGATCGACAAAGCGCAACGGCGACCCGTCGTTCGGTTGCACGTCATTTGAACGCCACTCAGCTGTTGATGAAGACCGGCCATACGGAAACGCAAGCACTGGCGTATCTCTACAGCATCGATTCGCAACGACGCGCGGCGACGCTGTTGCGCAACTCGCGCACGGCAAACGACGGATCGTCGGTTAGGCACGCATTTTTCATCAGCTGCCGGACATGCATCGCCGACCGCGAAAAGATTGCGCGCGTCGCCACGGCTATCGCAGCTGCCGGGGCTGTGACCGTCGTGTACTCGACGATCGACGATTCGGAGGTGTACGCCCTGCCGCGCAACCGGCTGCGCGGCGTGCCGGAACGTGGCGATCGTCTGGCACAGTACGTGAACGATGTCGCCCGCGATGGAAAACCGTTCACCGCATCGGATTTTTTCAAGTTCATCGCCAAACGACACAACCTGCAAGTGCACGAGCTACGCACGTCAGCATCCATCAAGCCCGAGGTGCAGAAAGCCAAAAAACACCCAAAACGCACAAAACGAACGCAAAAGCACCGTCGGTACAAGCGAAGGAGGGCACGCAAAAATCAACGCAAATAGAACGAGGCGCCGCGCTTTCACGACCGGCATCACCGATGTATCTACACACCGGTAATATATGCACCCATTTAATGTCACCACCAAAGTATAAATACGTGCACGTTTTGGGCGAACAACACGCGTGCATGAGTCTTTATGTAGGATTCACGCTAGTGAAATAATTACGCGCTCGCTCGCACGACGCCCTCCGTGACTTTAGGGGCTATAACTAAACGCGAGCGCGTTTGCGGCAAACGCGCCCGCGCGCGCGAGTTTACGTAATCATGCCGGCATTTATTCCGTTAGGGGTAATAATAACCGTTGTACTTTATGCGGCGATATCGTTCGGCGCAATCTTCACCCCAACCTATATCGGTGTAAACACCAAACCGCACCGGTACGAATCGCCGCCCCCTACAGTGCCGACGCCACCACCGCCGGCTACACCGGGACTGACCGCTTACCTACCTACCACCCCGCCATTGCCGCCGCCGCTCCGTCCGCCTACACCGAACCCGCCTTCGCCCTTTGACCCTCCCCCGCCACTGCCGCCGCCGCTTTGTCCACCAAAAACGCCAAACCCACCGACACCGAACCCGCCTTCGCCCTTGACCCTCCCCGCCCCGGCCTCCCCCGCCGCAACCTCCTCCGCCGCCACCACCGCGAGCCCCTCCGCCCCCCACCATGGCGTGCCCCCACCACGGACCTCCACCGCCGTCTTCGCCACCACCCGGACCCCCACCACCAGCCCCGCCCCCTGCGGTCACGTACACCACCGCGAGCGGTGTCGCGAACATGACTTACCAGAAAGCCACCGCGGATGGCGAATGGCTGTGCCTGACGTTCAACGCCCGGGACTATCCAACGAACACCACGCACGTCACCGTGGTGCACGACGAGGTGCCGCTGGGTGCGGTGGCGACCGTCACCCAATTCAGTTTTGCGAGCAACAACACCGCCGCGAGCAGTTCGGCGTGCCTCTTTGACACACGAGGCCTGTACCGCACCAACATCACCACCAGTCAGACGAACTCCGCCACGGGAGACACCTCGCATCACACAAGCTCGTACGTTTTTCTGATCGTGGACCCCAGTCCGCCGCCGCCCAATCCGACGCCACCGCCGCCCGTTCCACCGTCGCCGTGCCCACCGCCTTCGCCGACGCCTCCGCCGCCCTCGCCCCCGATACCGCCCTTCCCGTTCCCCCCCGTCATCGATCTCAGCCACGTCGGTTATCGCACCACGGTGCACGGATACCAGTGCGCGTACGTGAACGTCCCGGACGGAGCGGTGCACGCGCGCGTCGTGTACAATCTAACGACAACCGCGGCATCGGACCCGCAAACGCGTACCGCGGCGACGGCCGCGTTTTGCAACGCCACCAGCAAGCCCGATAACGGCACGTTGATCGTCGCGGCGTGCGACGGCGCGATCGACGTGCCTGTTTTAAGCATATGCCCGATAAACAACGAGCCGTGGCCCGCCACGCGCGAGTACACGGTCGACATGCTTCACATAACCGCGACCAACTGGCAGAGCGTGCAACAGGGGTACGGGGATGGACTGGTGGTTCAGCCTTTCACGTTCGTTTTGGTGACGGCGACGTCGCCAAGTCCGCCTCCGCCCCCCGCACCCCCTCCGCCATCTCCACCACCGCCCTCGGCCCCGCCCCCGCCGTCGCCTTTCGCACCGCCGCCGCTGCCGCCCTGTCCCAAACCGCCGCCCTTGCCAGCCCTGAACGTGAGCGGTACGACCACGGTCAGTTTGATGGTCGCGGATGACAACGCGGATGAGCGGCACGTGGTGGCGGTACCGCTGCCGAACGGCACGACCAGCATAAATTACACCGTGGTGGCCATGCAGACCGGCGCGGTGTTGTACTCCAGTTACCTGACATCGCTGGGCGACAGCGCCGTTTTGTCCTTGGATCTACCGTACGGCGCAAGCCGGATCACGGGTTGGCTGACGTTGGCTACGGACCCGGGAACGAAATATACGATCCAGCAGGAGGTGCAACTCGTGCACGCGCCGCCCCCACCATCCCCACCGCCACCGTCGCCGCCATTACCGCACACGCCACCGCCTCCGTCACCGTCCCCGCCTCCACACCCGCCGCCCCCTTCGCCGATGGTGCCCGGGTATTTTGACGAGTGCCCCGACGATAATTGGTTTCGCTTAAACGACATCGGCGCGGAACGGACCTCCTCGTGCTACTACGTGCTGAACACGCAGCGGATCACTTTTTACGACGCAAACTACCAATGCAGCATACTGGAAAGTTCCGGCAAAACGCGTCTGGCTTCGCTCGAAACTCAAATGGAGCGCGACGCTGTGCACGGCCAGTTGGCGATGCGAGGCGTGGACGCGAAAGGGATGTGGTACGGCGGTACGACGGACATCGATTACCTGTTCGAGAGCGACCGACCAAAAAGCGCGGGCCATTTTGCGAACGCGACGTGGTACGACGCGTTGTCCGGCGGTCGCTACAGCAGCTGGCACTGGATCGATTCCGGGTCAGAATGGGACGACCGCGTGTACATACAGTCCCGCGACGGTGACAACACCTATAATGGGCTGTGCACCATCGGTGACGACGCGCGCGGCATTCACGCCATCGTCGACTCGAGCTCAAACGCCATGATGGCGCAGAATTGCGACAATGACCTAAGCACGTATGGCGCCATATGCGAGCTACAAGTGGAACGCAGGTAACGCACGCCGCGCAAAAAAAAAAAAAACTCGTCGATTTTCTTTTCGGTTTGCTAAAACTTTCATTTCCCCCCCTCGAACTTGTATCCTAAATTTGTGCGCGCGCAGATCACCTCCTCCGTACCCGCCACCGCTGTCGCCGCCATCGCCGATGCCTCCGCCGCTGCAATCGTTCACGGTGTCGCCGAACAGCACCGTCGTCGTGCAGGCAAATCGCACCGGCAAAGTTACCTGCCTGCGTCCTGCGGACATGCCGGTGCCGCCGGACTTCGTTTCCGAAATCCAAGTGGTGCACGCCAGCGCTCCAAACGCGTCCGCGTTCCGAAACCGAGTCGCGCGCGTGTTTCCGGACGTCGAAACGGGAAAGTTCACCAACTTCACTTCGCAGGCGTACTGCGTGTTCGACGCGCCCGGCCTGTACGACCTCGGTATGCGTATGCATTTCGCGGTGACCATGTCGGATGGCACCACCTACATGGATTTGCGGTTCGTGGTGAACCTGGTGGACGATGCTGCCGATCCGTACGACCCGGCCGCGGGCGACGATCTCTCGGACGAAAGCTTGGTGTTCACGGGATGCCGCTGGGACGTCGACGACGCCAAATGCGACGCCGCCTACCCCCCAGGGGCATCCGGGTACGCCTCTTTGGTGCAGCGCGATCGGCACGCCGCGGGCGCGGTGATCGGACTCGCGGCGACGGTGCAAGCCGTGCCGGGCCTCGAGGAGCAGTTTATCGATTTCGTGCACGCGGCGGGGGCTACGCACGAGGAGTTCGGCGATAGCGCGTGGGCGGTCTCGCCCGATGCCGCGGTCGCGCAGCCCACGCAACGTTACGACGGCCTCTCGGTCGTCAGACTGGGGTACCGCGCGGAGGCCCTGGATGACCCCTTCCGTCGCGTCGCGACGAGAAGCATCGATTACGCCCAACACGGTACGACGGAGGACGCGATCGCTGCACGCGTTCCTCTACTGATGGGTCTTAACAACATCACCGTCACCATGACCGAACGCGTCCCTCAGGCCGTGTCGGCGCGCTCGGACAGTAGAACGCACGTGTCGCCGCTGGCCGTCAACGGATACTACCCGTTGTACTCCTCGCTGGCCGAATGCAACTACGCGCGCAACACCAGCGCTCCCGGCAACACCGACGGCGCGCACACGCACGTGATCGACGACGTGACCTACCACATGCCGAACGGCCTGCTGCCTACGACCGATTTCGTCGTTGGCGTGCACAATCCGTTGGGCTTCGCGTGGCACGGTGACTTCATCGGTAACGCGACGCATTACAACCTGATGCGCGAGCTTACCTTCACGGTGAATCTCGCGTACGCTCCTCCACCGCCATCTCCACCGCCGCGCCCCAGCCCGCCACCGCCGCCGCACGCTCCCATCGACTGCGCGGCGAAGGCCGCCAGTGGTTACGAAGACAACGTTTGGTACGCGGACGCAAGCACGCAAGCGTGCTACACCGCGATTTGGTCCCACGATACCACCGATAGCTACTTCGCGGCCGATGAGGCGTGCAAGGCCATGAGCACGGACGGAACAGGACGCCTCGCTAGCCACAACAGCAGCGCGGCGTTGAACGCGACCGTGGCGCTGGCTGTGAGCACCGCCACGGATGCGGATGCGGTTGCCTGCAACATCGTGAAAGGCGGCCAGTACACCTCGGGAAGCGCGTACACGTTCAATCTGGACTTGGTCAGCGATGATGGTTGGTACTCCTTCGACACGTGCGGATCGCAGTTCGATGTGCTCATCAAGCTGTATCACATCTCGGATGACACCGGTAAGGAGGAGCTGATCCGTAAATGCGATGACGGGAGCGTCCGTTACTCCTCGTATTACAACGAAAACGGCAATTTTAAAGGAAAAAATCCCGCTATCACCCATGACGATTTGCCGTGCACACCCAGGCAAAACAACGACCTGGAAACGTGCACCGCGCACTGCGAAACGTTAAGCGACTACACACGCGAGACGTGCACGCAATCGGGCTATACGCCTTCAGCAGCACGTTTGGAGACTCTTCGTAGCAAATTACCGGCTGGGAAGTATCGAATATCCGTGGATCCGTACGGAACCAGCAATAACGTAGGTAAGGATTGGTGGCTCGCGACCAAGTGCGAGACCGATCCGGTTACCACCGCCGAATTCTGGGTGCTAGGTCCGGACGGCGGGACTTGTATGGTACTTCGTAACGGCGAGCTTACACAAGCAAGCGGTTGTGACGAAAAACATCCGTACGTGTGCGAGTTTGGTATATGAGGTGGGTGAGGTGTTTCTGAGGGTATCGATAGCAAAAGCGATATACGCATGTATGTATATAAATATATATGTAAACCGTTGTACTTGCAAAGTGGTTACCGTGCAGCAAGATGCCGCGTCGCACAAAACGCGACGGCCCCGGCTTTGTGTACGCGCTGCATAACGACAGTTACAAAAACGGACTCTTCAAAGTTGGGCATACCGAACAAAACGTGAACTCGTACGCACAAAGTCGACAGATGTACAACGCAGCCGTACCCACGCCTTTTGACGTCGTTTACTACGTGGAAGTGCCGTCCCGATATTACGCAACGCGCGTGGCGCATTCGCTGTTGGAATCGTTTCGCGTAAATCCAAGACGTGAATTCTTTTATCTTAACGATTACGCCAGAGGCGCGCGCGTTTTGCGAAATATTCTTCGAAAAGCGCGCTTGCTGTCCATGTGGCAGGTTCTTATAGCCGGCGCACGGGCCGAAAAGCGCACGCTATGCCTCGCACGCTGAGGTTGGGAGATATAACCTGTGTTTGTTCTGAACGGTGCGTTGGCTATTTCGCATTCAAACGTGTTTGCTTCTTGCTCAATGGTAGCGCAACTACCGTACAAATCACACCCAGCTTACGATTTGGTAAAAGATTCGATAAATGCATACGAAACTGGACTGCGCCGCACACAACGGCCATGCGAACGATCGCCAATTTAATTCTTCAGAGTTGCGCATTGTTCACGTGTATGATGTTTTACTTCAATCAAAATTATAACCTTGACGATGCATAAACGTCCGTGCTCGTGTTTTGCGTTGCGTGAAGGCGTATATACGATCGCCAATAAGATTGAAAGGGCAGGTGTTCCCGCGTTACATAACAAGTACCTTTGACGTGCGTGTGTACGCTCCCCCAACGATTGTTACTCTGTTCAGCACATACGGTGAACGTCGCTAATAGAAAACGAAAGTAAAATCTGATTGAAAAAAAAAACCAATCACGTTTGACCACTACTTTTTATCCATCAACCTGACGGGGTGTTTACGCCCATTTTTAAATACTTTACGACATTTTCGACGTGAGCGGTACCCGCCACCACGATCACTTTCTCGGTTTGAGCTTCCAGCACACCACGCACAATTCTCGCGTCCATGAGGTCGAGGGCGCCGTTGGATAGCCATCCAGCAAATATGTCTTCGTTCTTGTGTTTTTCGTGCATACGTGATACGTGAAATGCGACGACGTACATCCACGCCAGCAAGTATTTCCAGGTGATTGGTGACCGCGGAGACAGCGACATGGTCGTGACCCCGCAGCCGCGTAGTACATCAAACACGTTACGCATGTACTTCACCTGCGAGCACGCAATGACAAGTGAGCGCTTACATTAATCCCGACAACGCTAACGAAGCTTGTGCGTATCAACTCACCTCGGTCGTACTTGCCCTGTGCGCGGCAAGCAGTTCCCTGAAAATGCACGTCGGCTTTCGGTAGTTCATCGCGTCGTCAGGGTCGAGTGCTTTGGTGTACTCTTCCAGCGCTTTAAAAACAGTAACTAGTTGCGTCCTGAGCTGTCCGCATACAACCTCGGGGCTGCAAAACAAAAAAAAAGTGTGTAAGATTGTCATCTCGCATTGCTGAACGGGTAACATAAAAAACTGCGTACTCTGCTTCCATAAAGTTCTCCGGTAGCACAAGATGCAGCATAAACTCGAGCAGATTGTCCATGACTTTGCACATTTTGGTGAATCTCCGTAGTACATTTTTTATTTCAACTTTGATCGATTCCAACCACGGCGGGGGCCACATTTCAACGGTCGAAGCGTCGTAATTTAGAAGCACGTCCGATATTGAATATCCGTCCGCAGGCACGCGTCGCTCATCGTGTGAAATATCTGGGTTGCAGCTGGCCACCAAGCAACTGATCGTGTCATGCGCTCCCGATATCAAAGATATCATCATATGACGCATTGCAATAGAATTGGACGGCCCTGCAATAGAATTGGACGGCGTTGCCGCGATGCGTTTAAGCGTCGCATCGCGATACATCAATGGGCTTTCGACGACTCCCATGACGCTCGCTTGTCTTATGTCGATGAACTGCGCGCGCCGTGGCGACAGTTGCCTGAACTGTGCGTCCAGCCCGTTAACATTTATATCCGTCGACGTGGTGTGCGCGTACCCGGGGCAATTTTCGCTGATCACGGTTAAATTTTCGTCGTTATCAAGCATTGTTCGGCACGCTGGAGCTAACCCATCAATTGTAGCAGCCTCATGCTCAATACCAAAAAGCAACACCACTTTTGCGGATGAACG
>LGRX02001998.1:0-26284 GCA_001247695.2 Cymbomonas tetramitiformis
CACTCGCCCGGAGCGTGGGGCTCGCCGGCCTCATCAGCACCCCGAGTGTGGGTGCCGCGCTCCGCGCTCGGCAGCGGGGCATGCGTGCGCGGTGTGCTGCTCCCAGGCACGCGCATCAACCTCTGCAAGGAGGCCCGATGCGCCTGGACGCGGTGCACACGCTGCGCGCTGCTCCCAGGCACCATGCGTCTGGTGTGCCTGGCGGGGCAGCGGCGCGTCACGCAGCCCGAGACAGCACAGCGAGAGCTGCTGCCTCATGGCGGTGCGCCTGGCGCGCTCGCGGTGGCTGCCATCTGCCACTCGCGGCGCGCTCTCTCCCCCCCAAAAGAAAAGCGGTCCGCTCCCGGACGCTTCACTCTCGGTGGCCCTAAGGGGAGGGCGCGGGTGAGCACCTCGGTGTGCTCACCTCGTGGCGACACGCATGCAAGGGTGGGCCTCCTTGCAGGCGCGTGGCGATGCGTCCCGTCGAGACGGGTGCACTCGCCCGGAGCTTGGGGCTCGCCGGCCTCATCAGCACCCCGAGTGTGGGTGCCGCGCTCCGCGCTCGGCGGCGGGCATGCGTGCGCGGTGTGCTGCTCCCAGGCACGCGCATCAACCTCTGCAAGGAGGCCCGATGCGCCTGGACGCGGTGCACACGCTGCGCGCTACCCCCGGGCACCATGCGTCTGGTGTGCCTGGCGGGGCAGCGGCGCGTCACGCAGCCCGAGACAGCGCAGCGAGAGCTGCTGCCTCATGGCGGTGCGCCTGGCGCGCTCGCGGTGGCTGCCATCTGCCACGCGCGGCGCGCTCTCTCCCCCCCAAAGAAAAGCCGTCCGCTCCCAAAAGCTTCACTCTCGGTGGCCCTAAGGGGAGGGCGCGGGTGAGCACCTCGATGTGCTCACCTCGTGGCGACACGCATGCAAGGGTGGGCCTCCTTGCACGCGCGTGACGATGCGTCCCGTCCAGACGGGTGCACTCGCCCAGAGCTTGGGGCTCGCCGGCCTCATCAGCACCCCGAGTGTGGGTGCCGCGCTCCGCGCTCGGCGGCGGGGCATGCGTGCGCGGTGTGCTGCTCCCAGGCACGCGCATCAACCTCTGCAAGGAGGCCCGATGGGCCTGGACGCGGTGCACACGCCGCGCGCGCGCTACCCCCGGGCACCATGCGTCTGGTGTGCCTGGCGGGGCAGCGGCGCGTCACGCAGCCCGAGACAGCACAGCGAGAGCTGCTGCCTCATGGCGGTGCGCCTGGCGCGCTCGCGGTGGCTGCCATCACCGCCACTCGCGGCGCGCTCTCTCTCCCCCACAAAGCGGTCCGCTCCCGGACGTGCTGCAGTGGCCCCTAAGGGGAGGGCGCGGGTGAGCACCTCGGTGTGCTCACTTCGTGGCGACACGCATGCAAGGGTGGGCCTCCTTGCATGTGCGTGGCGATGCGTCCCGTCGAGACGGGTGCACTCGCCCGGAGCTTGGGGCTCGCCGGCCTCATCAGCACCCCGAGTGTGGGTGCCGCGCTCCGCGCTCGGCGGCGGGGCGTGCGTGCGCGGTGTGCTGCTCCCAGGCACGCGCATCAACCTCTGCAAGGAGGCCCGATGCGCCTGGACGCGGTGCACACGCTGCGCGCTACTCCCAGGCACCATGCGTCTGGTGTGCCTGGCGGTGCAGCGGCGCGTCACGCAGCCCGAGACAGCACAGCGAGAGCTGCTGCCTCATGGCGGTGCGCCTGGCGCGCTCGCAGTGGCTGCCATCTGCCACTCGCGGCGCGCTCTCTCCCCCCCAAAAGAAAAGCGGTCCGCTCCCGGACGCTTCACTCTCGGTGGCCCCAAGGGGAGGGCGCGGGTGAGCACCTCGGTATGCTCACCTCGTGGCGACACGCATGCAAGGGTGGGCCTCCTTGCATGCGCGTGGCGATGCGTCCCGTCGAGACGGGTGCACTCGCCCGGAGGCCGGAGTTGGGGCTCGCCGGCCTCATCAGCACCCCGAGTGTGGGTGCCGCGCTCCGCGCTCGGCGGCAGGGCATGCGTGCGCGGTGTGCTGCTCCCAGGCACGCGCATCAACCTCTGCAAGGAGGCCCGATGCGCCTGGACGCGGTGCACACGCTGCGCGCTACCCCAGGCACCATGCGTCTGGTGTGCCTGGCGGGGCAGCGGCGCGTCCCGCAGCCCGAGACGGCCTGACGGAGGCTGGCGCACCATGGCGGTGCGCACGGCGCGCGCGCGGTGGCTGCCATCTGCCACTCGCGGCGCGCTCTCTCCCCCCCAAAAGAAAAGCGGTCCGCTCCCGGACGCTACTCTCTCAGTGGCCCCAAGGGGAGGGCGCGGGTGAGCACCTCGGTGTGCTCACCTCGTGGCGACACGCATGCAAGGGTGGGCCTCCTTGCAGGCGCGTGGCGATGCGTCCCGTCGAGACGGGTGCACTCGCCCGGAGCTTGGGGCTCGCCAGCCTCATCAGCACCCCGAGTGTGGGTGCCGCGCTCCGCGCTCGGCGGCGGGGCATGCGTGCGCGGTGTGCTGCTCCCAGGTACGCGCATCAACCTCTGCAAGGAGGCCCGATGCGCCTGGACGCGGTGCACACGCTGCGCGCTACCCCCAGGCACCATGCGTCTGGTGTGCCTGGCGGGGCAGCGGCGCGTCACGCAGCCCGAGACAGCACAGCGAGAGCTGCTGCCTCATGGCGGTGCGCCTGGCGCGCTCGCGGTGGCTGCCATCTGCCACTCGCGGCGCGCTCTCTCTCCCCCAAAAGAAAAGCGGTCCGCTCCCGGACGCTTCACTCTCGGTGGCCCTAAGGGGAGGGCGCGGGTGAGCACCTCGGTGTGCTCACCTCGTGGCGACACGCCTGCAAGGGTGGGCCTCCTTGCAGGGTCGCTCCGCGTACGCCTACTGTTCCTACCCTAAGTCCTAAACCTCCTAATACTTCCCTAGTACGCCTCGAGGGCCCCCTCGTAGAGGTGGACTCTCCAGATGGCGTTTGCTTCCCCAAGTGCGTAAGGATGTGAGCATGGAGCAACTGATAGTTGTCTGCTCACACCCTTAGCTAGGCTCGTGAGCGCTATGCTCTCAGCCTTTGGCTCAGCAACGCCACTAGGGTCCGGTGCGACACCCACCGAGCTCCTCGTGCCACGGGCCCCTCGCCTCCTACGTGAGGCTATCCGCCTTCTATCGCGGGCCCCTCGTCTCCCGCGGCGACCTGCTCGCCTCCTCCGACGGCATGCTCGCCTCGTGGGGGTCGCGCCTATCGCACTCCGAGCATCGCTCCTCCCTCTCGCATCCTGCGACACGGCCTGGACGCCGAGAGCCTGCGAGCCTGTCGAGTCCAATGCCTCGGCCGATGGCCCGACCACGCCTCGCCTATCATGGGTCCCTCGCCTCCCGCGGCGACCTGCTCGCCTCCCCCGACGGCATGCTCGCCTCGTGGGGGTCGCGCCTATCGCACTCCGAGCATCGCTCCTCCCTCTCGCATCCTGCGACACGGCCTGGACGCCGAGAGCCTGCGAGCCTGTCGAGTCCAATGCCTCGGCCGATGGCCCGACCACGCCTCGCCTATCATGGGTCCCTCGCCTCCCGCGGCGACCTGCTCGCCTCCCCCGACGGCATGCTCGCCTCGTGGGGGTCGCGCCTATCGCACTCTGAGCATCGCTCCTCCCTCTCGCATCCTGCGACACGGCCTGGACGCCGAGAGCCTGCGAGCCTGTCGAGTCCAATGCCTCGGCCGATGGCCCGACCACGCCTCGCCTATCATGGGTCCCTCGCCTCCCGCGGCGACCTGCTCGCCTCCCCCGACGGCATGCTCGCCTCGTGGGGGTCGCGCCTATCGCACTCTGAGCCTCGCTCCTCCCTCTCGCATCCTGCGACACGGCCTGGACGCCGAGAGCCTGCGAGCCTGTCGAGTCCAATGCCTCGGCCGATGGCCCGACCACGCCTCGCCTATCATGGGTCCCTCGCCTCCCGCGGCGACCTGCTCGCCTCCCCCGACGGCATGCTCGCCTCGTGGGGGTCGCGCTTGCCGCAACCCGGGTATCATGCCACCTCCTCGCATCCGGCGAAGCGGCCTCAACGCCGAGAGCCTGCAAGCCTGTCGAGTCCAACGCCTCGGCCGATGGCTCGACCACGCCTCGCCTACCACGGGCTCCTCGCCTCCCGCGGCGACCTGCTCGCCTCCCTCTACGGCTCGCTCGCCTCGTGGGTGCTGCGCCTGCCGCATCAGGGACACCGTCGCACCACTTCCCCGCATCGGGCGACGCGGCCACAACGTCGAGAGCCTGCGAGCCTAACAGGTCCGTGTGGCTAGGGGGCAGCCGTGCGCCCTCTCGGAGAAACGCCTCCGCCTCGCCGCCAGGTAGCGGCAATGACACCTCCTCGGGCAGCACCTCGGCAGAGCCACTAGAGGACATCCGTGCACACTCCATGGGCTGCACCTCGACTGTGCGCTCCGGTGATGACTGCGTGCACCCCTCACGCGGTGACTCGACTCTGCTGGCAGGTGGCCGCTGCGCGCACTCGTCGGGCCGCACCGCCAATGTGCCGCCAGGGGCCAGCTGTGCGCACTCTCGGAGCGACGCCTCTGCCTCCTCGTCGGGTGGCGGCAGTGTGTGCTCCTGGGGCAACACTCCTGCTCCACTACCATCAGGTGGCCACTGTGTGCGCTCCCCGGGCAGCACCTCCACCGACGACTGCGGATATGGGCCTAGTGGTGGCGCCGTGAGCGGCCTCCAAGGCTCCGCATCAACGGACAGCTGGGTGCGTGTCACGCCAGCGCGCGCGTCTGTGGCGTGGCTTTGGTCGCGCGCCTCGCTCGGGGCACCGCCAACGCTCTGGCTGTGGTCTAGCGCCTCGCTCGGGTCACCGCCAGCGCTCTGACCGTGGCCGTGCACCTCACAGGGGGCTGCGCCGGTGCCATGGCCGTGCTCGCGGGGCTCGCTAGGGGCACTGCTAGCGCTATGGCTATGGGTGCGCCTCGCGCCGGGGCATATGTAGCGCATGCCCGCGCCATGCTTGCTACTGCGCGCCCCGCTAGGGACGGCACTTGCACAGTAGCCGTGCGCTTCGCTCTGGGCAGCGCATGCGCTGTGGCCGTCGCCGCGCGCCTCGCTCGAGGCATCGCTCGTGCCGTGGCCGTGCGTCATGCTCAGAGCAGCGACGATGTGGTTGCGCGCCTCGCTAGGGGCAGCGCCAACGCCGTGCCTGTGGCCGCGTGCCTCGCTAGGGGTAGCGCCAGTGCCGCGACTGCCACCACGCGCCTCGCTAGGGGCAGCGCCAGTGCCGCGACTGCCACCACGCGCCTCGCTAGGGGCAGCGCTCGTGCCGCGACTGCCACCACTCGCCTCGCCAGGGGCAGCGCTGGTGCTAGGGCAGTGGCCGCGCACCTCGCTAGAGGCAATGCCGATGTGGTTGCGCGCCTCGCTAGGGGCAGCGCCAGCGCCGTGCCTGTGGCCGCGTGCCTCGCTCAGAGCGGCGCCGAAGTGGCCGCGCGCCTCGCTAGGGGCAGTGCCAATGCTGTGGCTGTGGCCGCGTGCATCGCTCAGAGCGGCGCCGATGTGACCGCACGCCTCGCTAGGGGCAGCGCTAGTGCCGCGACTGCCACCACGCGCCTCGCTAGGGGCAGCGCCAGTGCCGCGACTGCCACCACGCGCCTCGCTAGGGGCAGTGCTGCTGTGGCATCGCCAGGGGCAGCGCCAGTGCCGCGACTGCCACCACGCGCCTCGCCAGGGGCAGCGCCGATGTGGCCGCGCGCCTCGCTAGGGGCAGCGCCAGTGCCGCGACTGCCACCACGCGCCTCGCTAGGGGCAGTGCCAGTGCCGTGACTGCCACCACGCGCCTCGCTAGGGGCAGCGCCAGTGCCGCGACTGCCACCACGCGCCTCGCCAGGGGCAGCGCCAATGCCGCGACTGCCACCACGCGCCTCGCCAGGGGCAGCGCTGGTGCTAGGGCAGTGGCCGCGCACCTCGCTAGGGGCAACGCCGATGTGGCCGCACGCCTCGCTCATCAGGGCAGCGCTCGCGCAGTGGCTGTGGCCGTGCGCCTCGCCAGGGGTAACGCTAACGCTGTGGCGTGCCTCGCTCGAGGCAGCGCTCGTGCCGCGGCCGTGCGCTCCATTCAGTGCAGCGCCTGCGCTATGGCCGTCGCCACGCGTCTCGCTCGGGGCAGAGCCGGTGCCGTGGCCATGCTCGCGGAGCTCGCTAGGGGCAGTGCTAGCGCTATGGCCGTGGGTGCGCCTCGCGCCAGGGCATATGTAGCGCATGCCCGCGCCATGCATGCTACTGCACCTCCCGCTAAGGGCGACACTCGCGCCATGGCTGTGCGCCTCGCTCAGGGCAGCACTCGCGCAGTGGCCGCGGCCGCGCGCCTCGCCAGGGGCAGCGCTCGCGCAATGGCTGTGGCCGTGCGCCTCGCTAGGAGTAGTGCCGTGACTGGCGCTGTGGCCGTCACCGCGCGCTTCACCAGGGGCAGCGCCAGCGCTGTGGCCATGGCCGCGAGCCTCGCTCGAGGCAGCGCTCGTGCTGTGGCTGTGGCCACGCGCTCCACTAAAGGTAGCATCGGTGCCGTGGCCGTACGCCGAGTGCGCTCTGCGCCCGTCCAATCTGAGGTACCTCCCCCCCCCCTCGGACAGGCGCAAGACCGCACGGCGCACAATCCCACGGGACGCCACCCGCAAAAAGCTAAGCCTAGCAACGAAAAACGCCGCCCGCCGCCACGCCCGCAAACCCGCCGCCCGATCCCGCATCTCCTGACCCCTAAGCCAAACCACGCAACGATCGCGCCCGACACGGACATCCCGCAACACCTGAAGCCGCAGAATGAACCACGCCGCCCGATCCCAGGCCCGCCGTTGAGCCATACGCACCGCGCAGCGCGAAGCCACGCGCTTGGCATGGCACATCCCGACGCTCATCCCGGGGACCGCCGCGCACCTAGGCCGTGACGTGCTAATTACGCAGTGGAGGCACTTACGCCCACGCAAAGCAACAAGCACACGCCGCACCCAGAAATTCACCACTCAGGCACGAGCCGAGTGGCCAAACCGGCCGAAGCGCGGCAATTCCTGAGTATAGAGGGCGCAAGCCCTAGGCTACCCGAGATTGAGAAACACGGGGACAATTCAGCAAAGGCCGCACAATTTTAAAAAAATCGCGCAGCGCTCCCGCCGCGAAGGGTCGGTGCTGCCGAAAAATCCACGCGATCCCAAATCCCAAGCCCGACCTGCGCAACTGTGCGCTCGTGACACGAGCTCAAGCGCTACGCGTGAACAAGAAACATGCCAGGGCAGAAGCGCGCCTGAATCTCCTCGCGGCCCAAAGTACCCGGAGATCGGAACTCCAAGAACACCTGAAACCCGGCATCACCAACCCGCAGCCAAACCGACACGCCGCCCAAAGCGCACGACAAAACATCCTAGACCAAAAGAAAGAATCTAGAGCAACGCGTCAACGCAAAACACGTTTTCGTTCGTAAAAGTAAAAATAATTCCTAAGTCATATACGCAAATTCCAAATTGCATATACGCAAAGGACGCTACAACGCCACGTCAAGGCAGCCGTCCCATCCGAGGACAGAACAACTCAAAGTACATTCGCAAGGGGGAGGGAGGACCAAGGGCCCCAAGCCACCTCCTTCATTGCCAGGTAGCCGTACCAAACTACGTCGCGGATCAAAGCACTCGGAGAATTCCACCCCTAGAGCACCTGAATCCCACAACCACGCACCCACCAACACGAAGCAGAAACGCACGACACAAAACGCCGGGCGAAAGGCATCACGCAAGGGGGGTGCAATCAGAATACGCAGAAACAGAAATTTTCAGGAAGCGACCGGTAAAAACGATCCAATTACCATTTTGTAGGAGGCTACCACTCCAGTTTCTTCTCTTCTTTACACTTTCGGACTTATTCTATCTACACTTATTAAACGACCGCACGAGGTATGATTACGCTTGGTCAACTATAAGACTTCGGTTTCGTAAATCTATATAGTTCAACTATCGGACTTCGGTTTCGTAAATCCTTCAAGTTATGCTTTTGCTTTCAAGTGCATGCTTTCAATACACTATATACAGCAGTTACGGCTCTTTTTATGTTACAATTCTCAGTTCAGTTCTCATCCCCGAAACTGGTTACACTTAGAGTTCTTATGCATTCAGGAACTCTCTCCATAACTCAACTGTACTGAGTACTCCGTACAACAGGCTAGGCACCTCACATCAACATCATTCTGATCGGTCCTACTGTACTCCGTACTGAGTACTCTTGCGTTTTGTACTTAGCCGTTTTTCTTGCTCTTGTGCTTGCCTCCTAGCACACCCTTGGGTCATATATGACCCAGGAAACGGTTTAAGGGTTAATAGGTGTATCAACTGTAAGCGGATTAACCACTTAAATGATAACTTGTCAGAACCTATGATATATTTGGGCATATGGCTGTGCACTAAGAGCATATCAAAGTGATATCTCTAGATTCCAAATATATCAGGACACGGCTTGATAATAATCTAAGCAGATCAACACAACACAATGTGTGTGTGTGTATGTGTCCACAACAACCTATGTCAGTCAGTTCAATATGTAAGTACTGATCTGAGTAGGTACATGCTTTTTGTGCTGATCATTACTGAATCAATTGTCACAATGCAGTAAGGTTGTTGTTCTTGCTCCAGCGATAATGAAAAGGTATGGACAGTGTTCAGCAGTTACCAGCTGCATTGTGAACACCGTATACTGCCTTCGGGTCTGGGGATATTCTCCATCCAGCCCTTCAGCATGTAGTTTTATCCTGTTACCTTAACTATCGCCGTCACTGACATCCAACACGCACATGTGTTTGTTGGATGGTATCTATATTATCATACATGTAGTTGATATTATAGTTGATTATTTCACTTACTGAGTCAGTGAATGTCATTATACATACCATAGTCAGTGGTGTGTGTATTGTGCAGGTACTTGCTGATTTAGTACATGTAGGTGTGTGTGTGGAACTTTACTACGCACTTGTATACAGGTGATAATGGTATTACAATATACCAAAATGATTCATCATGCAGGATGATCTGTATACCAAGTACTGAATAAATCCAACATGATATATATCAGATTAGTGGTTATTGTAATCCTGCATACTCTCATTTACAATAATGAGTTGCTTGATTTATTTTACATGTAGCTCCGGTGAGCATTCCATTCAGTGATCCACCATAGAACGATCATGCTCATCCCCGACCTGCATGACTCCCCGGGACTTCCATGCTTGCGTAGTAGACATGCAAACAATTCAACGGCGTTACCCATCGTGGTTGCCGATTCCACCCATTTTGAAGACCGAGCGGGGCAAGATCTTGTATTATGGCGGCACCGTGTTCTACATAACAGTACCTGAAGATGGTGTGCAAAGTTGCCTCCTATCTATTGCCAACGAAATGATGAACATCGTCGCCAACCATCGCGGGTACGGTTCCTCAAGCACCTTAGTGCGCAGTTAGTGCGTTGTTAGCATGTTAACCCTACCATATCAGTAACCTAACAACGAGATATCTGCAGGCCTGCGGAGGTCATTGTCGACCATGGTGATCTAATGACACCATTGCCGCCTCCCATGGATCTCGCGAGATCCAAAAGCCAGGAGGAGTCGAGTGTCCAGGAAGATATCGAACTCCTCCTCCTCCTCGACGACGTTGGTCTAGCGAGGTGAGTGCGCCCTCTTCTCTATCTGGAACTTAGTGTATGATTAGTGTGGTATTAGTACACCTTAACCACATGTAAATAACGGGCTGGGCACTCAGTGTGTGCAATTTTTCCCGCAGGCAACACACCGTGACCAGAGTCGACAGCTGGTTTCCGATCAGTGGGAAAGGTATTCCAGATGGTAGTGGGCGCACGAAAACGACGGTGCTGTCGATTCGCGAGTTCTTGCACCATGTGGATACCGTTAGCAATAACGACGCGGTAATCTGGAGTCTCCTTCCGGATCTATTGGACTTAGCCGACAAATAACCCTCGACCATCACCTTTGCCGACCAGCGGTGGGAATTGCTGCCTCCAGTGGGTGTAAACCTGAAAAATATTCGTCGGGACATTTGCAAGTTGGCCCTCGGCCTTGGAGAGGCGAGCCCTGCGGGGTGAGAGGCCCTTTCCCTGAGTCCCAATGCGTGATTAGTGTGGCATTAGAGGCTTAACCGCCATCTAACCGCATGCTAACACCGACAGGCCCGACGAGCCCCACCGCGGAACCTCGCCGTCCCCGCCCCCCGAGCTGGGCATACCCGTCGACGCGTCGAGTGCGAACTCCATGGACTTCGCGAGCTCCGACCAGCAGCAGCCGCCGGATGACAGCCAACCCGCGGTCGCCACCCTCGGCCTTGGAGAGGCGAGCCCTGCGGGGTGAGAGGCCCTTTCCCCGAGTCCTAATGCGTGGTTAGTGTGGCATTAGAGACTTAACCGCCATCTAACCGCATGCTAACACCGACAGGCCCGACGAGCCCCACCGCGGAACCTCGCCGTCCCCGCCCCCCGAGCTGGGCATGCCCGTCGACGCGTCGAGTGCGAACTCCATGGACTTCGCGAGCTCCGACCAGCAGCAGCCGCCGGATGACATCCGACCCGCGGTCGCCACCCTCGGCCTTGGAGAGGCGAGCCCTGCGGGGTGAGAGGCCCTTTCCCCGAGTCCTAATGCGTGGTTAGTGTGGCATTAGAGGCTTAACCGCCATCTAACCGCATGCTAACACCGACAGGCCCGACGAGCCCCACCGCGGAACCTCGCCGTCCCCGCCCCCCGAGCTGGGCATGCCCGTCGACGCGTCGAGTGCGAACTCCATGGACTTCGCGAGCTCCGACCAGCCAGCAGCACCCGCCGGATGACAGCCAACCCGCGGTCGCCACCTTCGGCCTTGGAGAGGCGAGCCCTGCGGGGTGAGAGGCCCTTTCCCTGAGTCCCAATGCGTGGTTAGTGTGGCATTAGAGGCTTAACCGCCATCTAACCGCATGCTAACACCGACAGGCCCGACGAGCCCCACCGCGGAACCTCGCCGTCCCCGCCCCCCGAGTTGGGCATACCCGTCGACGCGTCGAGTGCGAACTCCATGGACTTCGCGAGCTCCGACCAGCAGCAGCCGCCGGATGACATCCGACCCGCGGTCGCCACCCTCGGCCTTGGAGAGGCGAGCCCTGCGGGGTGAGAGGCCCTTTCCCCGAGTCCTAATGCGTGGTTAGTGTGGCATTAGAGACTTAACCGCCATCTAACCGCATGCTAACACCGACAGGCCCGACGAGCCCCACCGCGGAACCTCGCCGTCCCCGCCCCCCGAGCTGGGCATGCCCGTCGACGCGTCGAGTGCGAACTCCATGGACTTCGCGAGCTCCGACCAGCCAGCAGCACCCGCCGGATGACAGCCAACCCGCGTTCGCCACCTTCGGCCTTGGAGAGGCGAGCCCTGCGGGGTGAGAGGCCCTTTCCCTGAGTCCCAATGCGTGATTAGTGTGGCATTAGAGGCTTAACCGCCATCTAACCGCATGCTAACACCGACAGGCCCGACGAGCCCCACCGCGGAACCTCGCCGTCCCCGCCCCCCGAGCTGGGCATGCCCGTCGACGCGTCGAGTGCGAACTCCATGGACTTCGCGAGCTCCGACCAGCAGCAGCCGCCGGATGACATCCGACCCGCGTCGCCACCCTCGGCCTTGGAGAGGCGAGCCCTGCGGGGTGAGAGGCCCTTTCCCCGAGTCCCAATGCGTGGTTAGTGTGGCATTAGAGGCTTAACCGCCATCTAACCGCATGCTAACACTGACAGGTCAATGTCTTCCGAGGAGTGTGACGAACGCCTCACATGTCGCGAGATAGAATGGCAGATTCGCGACGAAGCACGTGCCATGGAAACTCGGAAAGGACAAGGCAGGAGAGATGGCATGGTATTACAGTATGTGACTGTGGGGAAAAAAGGTTATCGAGGAATAGATAAGTGCAAAATGGGGAATAGAAATTTCGATCTGATTTTGGGGAATAGATTATATGTCACATGTAACCATGCTTAATTCAATCGAGCGCCAAAAAGTTTTACAAGCAGTTTGACTAGTACACTCCCCAACACTTCACAGCCATGGAGGACCAGGAGGAGAAAAATGTAGCATGAAGCATAATTTTTTCCACCATTCGATTCTAAAGCGTTTGTATTCATTAGGTGAATACCTTTCGTTTGAACTATCGATTGGCCCCATCCGCAACCGCATCAGCTTAGCCTTCGCGACTGCAAGCTAAGTTGGTGCGGTGTGAGATGGTTTCAACCACTTGCGGCTTTGCATAATAGGGGTTTTCGTGAGAATCTTCTCACGAAACTTGGCAGTGATATTGTTCATATCAATATCAGTGCACCCTCAAGAGCATATGGCAAGCCGTTGAGTATATTAAAGACGGCCGCGTGCTGGCATGATGCCTTTTGGGTTTGAAACCCAAACCCAAGCATGCCAAACAGCGAAGGGCTTCCCGTGAGTTCCAGCGCACGTAACTTTGCAAAATATATTGATAAGATGCATATATTTCACTTTTCTGAAGTGCAAGGTTTGCGATAGCTTGTGCGCGAAGTTAACATATCATTTCTTTGACCCAGATTTATGAGTTTGTATATCACGCTAAAATCTGTGTCAAAGAAATAGTAATACCATTTTGTGCACAGACTTTCTTAGACCTTGTGCTTCCAATATATCAAAGATAAATATCTTGGCAATATTTCTACGCAGTTACGTGCGCTAGAACGCACGGGAAGCCCTTCGCTGTTTAGCATGTATTGGGTTTGGAAACATTCGAACCCAAGCCCAATAGATCTGCCAAAGAAATAAATTGATGGTTTTGCCAACAAGTTATCTCAAACCTTGTGCTTCTGAGAACTGAAAGATATGTGTCTTGTAAATATTTGTGCATAGTTTCGCGCGCTATAACGCACGGGAATTGCTTTTCAGTTTGGCATGTATTGGGTTTGGGTAAACTCGAACACAAACCCAATAAATCTCCAAAGAAATAAATTGATGGCTTCGTGCACAAGGCTTTTGAGGCCTTGGGCCTTTGGCAACTAAAAGATATATATCTTAGTAATACTTTTGCAAAGTTACGGGCGCTGGAACTCACGGGAAGCCCTTTGCTGTTTGGCATGTTTGGGTTTGGGTTTGCATGTACCCAAACCCATGATGTGTAGCACGCGTTTTGCGCATAGCTTACATCAGAGGTTGTGCGTTTGAGGGTGCACCAATATTGCTGTTAGCAATATTGGTGCCAAGTATCGTGCGCTAGAACGCACGAGAACCCCTCCGCTGTTTGAGTTTTGATGCGATGTGCATGAAAGTTATAAGGGCCTCTCAGCTTAGCTCGCAGTCGCGACTGCAAACTGAGCTGATGCGGCCACGGCTCAGTCAAGAGCTAAAAAAACTCCCACCTAAGAGTCTAAATGATATATCTTTGTGCATTACGAACGTTGGAAAATGTTTTCCCAATCTAATTTACTCGCAAACAGTGTGGGCAATCATACGTGCAGTGAAATATTCACGGCCGTGAATTTAATATTCACGGCCGTGAATTCCAGATTCGGGAGGGCGTAAACCGTACGTTTAGGGCTCTACAGTATGTGAGAACTGAAGTCGGCTTGGTTGCAAAGACCTGTCTGGTATTTTCTCTAAGTATTTTCAGACGTTCCCAAAGTGACCAAAAACCGAACGATCGGCGATCGAACGGTTTTTGGTCACTTTGGGAGTGAGATCGTGAGTTTAGGCTTGGTGACAACACGCGAAACAACACTGAGTATTTTCAGACGCGTTCCCAAAGTGACCAAAAACCGAACGATTGGCGATCGAACGGTTTTTGGTCACTTCGGGAGTAAGATCGCGAGTTTAGGCTTGGTGACAACACTGAGTATTTTCAGACGCGTTCCCAAAGTGACCAAAAACCGTTCGATCGCCGATCGAACGGTTTTTTGTCACTTTGGGAGTGAGATCGTGAGTTTCTAAGGCTTGGTGACAACACGCGAGACAACACTCAGTGTTTAAGTATTACCAGTGTTTAAGTATTACCGTCTGAAAATACTTGGAGAAAATACTCACTGTTTGATTTGTTAAATATGCAATTTTAACTAAAGGCGGAAGGCTTTCTCTCCGGGAGTGTGCCCCTGTCCAGCGAAATAAAGATCTCTAAGATTGTATACTAATCTGAGTAATCTTTCGCTTCAAAATATTATCACATATTCCTACTTAGTATGATGTGGGTACCCGTTTCGCAAAGAAGATGAAACCCCATAGCGCAACTATTGCGGGTTTCAAATTCCTTAAATTCCACCCGCTTCCGCCAAATGAACGCGTCATCCCACAACGAGATGTGTGGTTGACCGTTCAGTTTGTGCAATTTGTTTAGGGAAAACAACGCATACGAAATACTATTTTTGCTAACGCTTCCCTCATCCGTTGCCCAGGCTCTCTTGCAAACGAGCGCGCGAATGAGGGAAGAAACGCCTAGCGGAAACGTGGACGCGGTTGACATCCGCGTTTCCGCTAGAGGTGAAATTGCACTGCCAAACGGTCAGTATGTGTTTATTATGCTTATATGATATGCGTGATATGTTCATGCTGTGCAGGATGCGTCCCTGTTGGGCGTGAGTCGAGTTGGCTGGCTCGAATCACGCCCATTACCCCCCTCTCAAGACCCGTCCAGCATCCTAGATTCCGAACGGATCTTGCTTCCAACCCTTTCTAATTTAAGCAGAATTGCCTGCACACTCGGTATCGTGGTCAGGAACTCGCGTAGCATTACGTATCTCGTTCGATGAAAGCCACGTACGGTACCTGGTTCACTGAAAGCCCCGTATCTGGTTCAACGAAAGCCACGTATCTGGTTCAACGAAAGCCCTGTATCTAGTTCAATGAAAGCCCCGTATCTGGTTCAATGAAAGCCCCGTAATCTTGCTTGCGCAAAAAAAGTTGTTCCTAACACTTATTATATATGTAGTCAACTGTACAAGGGAACCGTGGAAAGCAAGGGCAACGCACCTTTCATTTTTGATGGAGAATCTTTTACCCTGTCCTTTTTCTTGAATAGAGGACAATAAAATGCATACCATCAGTGTGTTCAACAGTACATCGATACCCGCCGTTGTCGCAAGAAAGGCACACCCTGCCGTACTTTTTCGGAGGCTTCCTCATGTTTGCAATAACCAAGTGAACCGAGGTGGGGTGGGGGAAAAAATTCAAACGGTGATATTAGACGCATATGCATGTGTCACAAACCTATTCCCCAAAAACAGATCGAAATTTCTATTCCCCATTTTGCACTTTTCTATTCCTAAATCATTATGCTACCTGACTGTGGGATGTGCTATGGCGTAACCGCAAATTGGGTCAATCGAACCACCCGATGGCGACACCGAAAACAATTCACAAAGGTTGCCCCCGGGGAGCGGTATTGGGATGCGGTACCAATCTCTCTACCTGATGGTCGCCCAGCCGTGGAATCAGACGACGACGCGGAACTCGTGGAAGACCGGGGACTTGGTCAAGCCAGGTGTGCATATGATTTTGCCGCTAGCTGCTTTGAGTCTAGTTAGTGTGCTGTTAGGCTACATATAGCAATCAAACAGTACCTTATGTATGCAGCTCCGTGAACGTTGCACACGAAGATCGTGTGACGGCGCAAAGACGTGACCAGGAGGCCGGCGACGCCTCAGATGCTTTAGAACTCGACGATGAAGACCGGTCATACTCGACGTGCATTTCGGGTTTGGATTCGGACTCGAGATTCTCCTACGAGTCATGTGGAAGTAAGGGCGAAGAGTCGGTAGGTACTTGCCCCGATTTGTTCTCCGACAATGACGCCGGATCCATGATGGAAGACATCGAGGACTGGTGGAATGCAGGCGATCCAGCCAAGCAAGACGTACATGCGGCCACAAAGAGCCTCATCGAGACAATGATGTCTTTTAGTACAGCAACAGTTGTACAGGATCGCCAGCACTGGAGATTTTGAGAGCTCACCAAAACAAGGAAGCGAAGGGCCTGAAAATCTCCGCCAACAACGACAAGGCCAAGAAGGAGGCATTGTAGGCGGCAGGGATCACGCTGGTGGAGCCTCCTTCCACCGCTGCGGAGGTTGAAGAAGAGTTAGAGAGCCTGGCAGATAGAGTACCAGTACGCATACACAAGTAGCATGCTCGCAATTATTGCAATGGGTACCCTAGCGCCGTACATCGCCCAAATATGATTCAAAATGATATTTTGGACTATAACCAGCATCGAACGGGGCCTATACGTTGTCGGGGATGCATAGTTGAGTGTCGGATATGCGCTAAGACCTCACAGACCGCACAGGTGTACGCGTACGCAAGTAGCATGCTGGGAATCGCCCCAACGGGCGCCCTAGCGCCATATATCGCACGGGCATGACTCAATATGATAATCCGGACTATGAGACGTACTGATTTGGGCATGGTTGATATTGGAGGTGCATGATTCAGTGTTGGGGACGAGGTGCTAGGGCCTGGCAGACAGAGTACGTGAGTACCCGTACGCATACACAAGTAGCATGCTCGCAATTATTGCAACGGGTACCCTAGCGCCGTACATCGCCCAAATATGATTCAAAATGATATTTTGGACTATAACCAGCATCGAACGGGCCCTATACGTTGTCGGGGATGCATAGTTGAGTGTCGGATATGCGCTAAGACCTCACAGACAGCTGAGGTGTACGCATACGCAAGTAGCATGCCGGGAATCACCCCAACGGGCGCCCTAGCGCCACATATCGCACGGACATGACTCAATATGATAATCCGGACTATGAGACGTACTGATTTGGGCATGGTTGGTATTGGAGGTGCATGATTGAGTGTTGGGGACGAGGTGCTAGGGCCTGGCAGACAGAGTACCAGTACCCATACGCAAGTAGCATGCTCGCAATTATTGCAACGGGTACCCTAGCGCCGTACATCGCCCAAATATGATTCAAAATGACATTTTGGACTACGAGAAACTAATTGTGTAGCCTTATGTGAGGGGAAATATTTTTTGGGAATTTAACGTGTGAGTGGGTCTAGCAGCTGAGTTGTAGTTGATCCTGGCTGGATATTTGGGTGGTTGCCGCCATTAAGATGCCGTATATTCATATTAGGATGCCATGTGAGGTACACGGATGTGATATAACACTTTATAGGTCACATGGTTCCATGTATCGAGGAAGTTATGGCCGATTTGGCTTAGGGTGCGGGTGCGGGGGAAATGGTATAATTGGGCGTTGAGCGGCCACCACACCTTTCGATATGAATGCCACGCTTAATGCATCTTATGCACATGGATAGGCCATGAGCACTTAAACTGACCAACTATACATACATATTGAATTTTAGAAGCCTTCACGACCGGCATACCATGACTTATGTGCTTATGCCACACGTTTGCGCGGAGCCAATTAAAAAAACAAATCCTCGAAAAAAACGAATTTCCGATTTCTGGCGGGTGTGGCTCATATGCCATCGCCGTGCGGGGCCGAATCCGTATCAATCACGCAAGTGAGTTGCGAAATACCTTACATACCTTCCAATTTCGAAACATGGTGGTTGGTTTGACCTCCAAGGCCTCGGAAGAGGGTCTCCCAAGGGTTCTAGTGTTCAGTACTTGTCACAGTACTGTGCGAATTAATTAATTTTCAGGCTTTGCACCCCTTGAAAGCATGCCGTATAAAAGCGTGTCTAAATCCGTTTCTACTCTATAGTATCGTCGAAAACAAATCAATAGGGTCCTAAATGATTTTTCTAAGCTGTCAACTGACCGATCTAGCCTTATAAGATGGCCGCTAGAGTGATTCAACCTTAGTACTTGTGACAGTACTGTTCCACGGGGCAGTAGCCATTAAGGGAGGCAATAAGTACGTTATGACCCGTTTTATGCACTGCGCCTTTTCTTTAAGGCGCCTTGTTTGCACTATCCTGTCCGTATATTAACAATACACTGACCCGTAGTCACAGTACACTATTAGTACACTATATGGCTACTAACATAATTCCCGGCGAGGGTTTTTTCCAGATGAGTACTGCTTCGAGGCTTGGTGGGAGCTCCAGGAAGAGTCCGAGGAGGAGGAGGAGGAGGAGGAGGAGGCAGAAGCCGCCTCCAAGGGACCGGACAAGGGAAAGGGCAAGGGTAGAGCGCCCGCGGTGGAGGCCCCTCCGAAGAAGTCCCCCAGGAAGGCGGATGCGGTGGCGTCCCCTTCAAAGGGGAAGGCCACCGCTCAAGAAGAGGAGGACGCTGCTGATCAGTCGGACCTGGCAAAGCGGTACCCTGTCGGTAAAGAGGCGTACCTCTACGCCCGACCGACGGATTCCGATGAACCACTTATCCCGTCCGAAATCCTCGAGCTAAAGGACTATTTCACGTCGAACCCCCCGTTGACGTTGAAAAAGACCGTGCCCCTCCTGGCCGGGGCGATATCAGCCTGCGAACTGCACGCTGAAACCGTCCACGGCCCGGGACGGTCTGGCATTAAACTCCCTCCGGAGTTTTTGTCCATCAAGGTGAGAAACATATGCATGCTTTAACGTTAGTGTCCCATTAGTGATCTGTTAGTGTGCCTTCTGGACACTAAGTGTCCAGTTAGTGTGTTAGGTTCTCAGCATTTTCCAGGTTGCCTTTTTAGATTACCCATGTATATCTAACATGTATATATCGTTTTCGACAGGTGAAACAATTCAATTCGAAGAAGACTGGTGCGGATGTGTGGCACCAAAAAGCGTGGAAAGTTTTAAAGCACATCCTCTCCTCTACGGACAAGCATGTCAGCGAGGATGAAGCTAAAACCAAGACCCTCAGCAAAGACACAGAAAAATATTACGAGGACCTGTTGAGGGGTAAAAAGCTCCCGAAGGAGCTCAACCTCGTCGTGCACGGCAAGTACGTGCGGTATGGATTGCTGGAACATGCATTCGCGGGTCCACCGAAAATGGCCGATGGCACCGAATGAGTAGCAATAGTTAGTGAGGACTACTAGCAGGTTACCAACCTATTGGTTTTTTTTATTAAAAACTAGCCTGTTTCGCACGTATCTTCATTGCTTGTTTATGTCACTATTTTTGCGGATTTCGTGCGATGCGTGAAGCTCGTATAGTGTGTCGTTAATATACTACTAACAACACACAAACAGCACACTAACGACACACTAACAATAACTGTTTAATGTGCATAGTTAGTATACCGTTAATACACTAGGATACCAGTTAATGTGTAATTCGCATGTATGCTAACAGTGTGTTAACTACGTACTAACCACCCGTTAATGCACGGAGTTAGTGTGTTATTAGTATGCCGTTAATGTGTAAGGTTTAGGTACACTAAGTATGCACTACTTATACACTATCTACGAACTAACTGCCTGTTAATATTCCCGCTCTGTTAGTGTGCCGTTAGTGTTCCGTTATTGTTCCGTTAGTATGCACACTTAGGGCACGGTTAATGTCCTAAACGCAAGTGATCATACTGAGTTAGTATGCCGTTAAGGTGTCGTTAAGGTATTTTGCACAGAATGCATGCACTAACGGCACACTTACGTCACACTAACTGCCTGTTAATGCTCACAGTTAGCATGTCGTTAAGGTGACGTTAAGGTATGTTGCACAGAATGCATGCCCTAACGGCGCACACTAACGTTGTGGTTAGTGTGCCGTTAGAGTACGTACATGCACACTAACGCGCCGTACTCTTATATAGTTAGTGGGTCTTTAGCGTACCGTTAGTGCGCGTACTAACATTTTCTAAAATGGTAGGGTTATGAGCAGTAAACGTTGGTGCGCAACTCTTTATCCTTGAGCTAGAGGTGGATGTGCTGGAATTGGCACTGTGACATGTTCGTACTGTCACCTGTCATTTCCGGTATCTCATCTTCGGTGACTCTGCTTGTGTCTGTCCGGGTATTTATCCCGTAAGTTTTCGGAGTGCTCCGCAGATTTTACCGCAGCCTCAAGCGGCTTTCAGGCCTGTTACTCTTAGCATCATTGTTTCAGAGGGCACAAAGGTTGGTGGTGCTGTGTCCGATGGACAGCAGGCCTCGGATGATTCCGTCTGTGAGAAAGGCGTCGGCGATGGACGAGCAGTTTTGGGAACCCGATCTATCTCTTCGCAGATTACGACTACTCGACGTGTGACTGGCTTCCCCAGCTCACACAACTCAGCGCGACAGGCCCCTCCCGTTCGCGTCGAGCGTCATTTCTATCATCCCGCGGATTCTTATTATAATCCTTTGATTGGTTCTGGGCATGAGGACATTCACGTGGTGTATGGGAGTGACGACAGCGAGGACGAATCGGAGTACCCTCCTGGGTATTACGATGAGTCTGATGACGATTGTGGGGAGTCTGGTGGCCACTTGGCCTCTCCGGAATTTTATCCCTCACAGTTGGCACAGGCTCCTACCTTGGGCACAGGTTCCCTAGAGCAGTCTCATGGCGGTCTTTTTGACGTTCCAGCTACCGAATTTTAACCGCCAACATTTATTTCGACTGGTGATGCTTCACTCTCTTCAGAGCGCGTTGACCCAGTTCACGATGACGACGACGATGATGAGTCCTACCCCTAACCTTCCGACGATCACGATGAGCACGACTCTCACTGTTGGTGCTTATGAGGACGAGGCTGACCCCTCCGATTACGGTTCTGGAGACCACTATGACTCCGACTCCGAGTCCGCTTATCCGCACTGTCTGTGAGATATATTGTTCAGCCAATATATCGGGTTCACTGTCAAAGGCTCATACAAGTGTAAATTAGATAAAAGGTAAAAGAATATAATTGAGAATCTGTGACCTAGGTAGCTGACACCTAGTACTGCACGAGTATTGGTACAGTTAACGGGGAGTCAGTGTCGTAACGGGGAGCGAGTCACTGAGTCCAGCACACCACCCTGTGACTGTACGTATAAAACTGTTACGGGTGGTAGATAAAGGCCCAGCCAAAGCAAGAAAGTGTTCCGAAACAACAAAGAGCAAGAAGCTGGAAACTGCTAGTGGGAGGCCTGTGCTTTCTGCCAGGGCGGTCCCATCCTAAAACTGCTGCTAGGATACTGCCTTTGCTAGCGAGGTTCCTACAGCCCATCCCACAGCTACTCAGCCACTTTCAAAGTGGTCCACAATACTGCAGAGTTCACCAGATTTGAAGAAGCTGTACGTGTCAAATGGCTACTGCCCCGTGGTACTTGGCATAGTACTTTCAGCGTCTAAAGTACTATGACAAGTACTTTCACGCCACAATTTCTTTCAGTGTATTCTTGTGCTCCAGGGACATTACCAATCAAAAGGTATTGTCTTTAGGACCCAAACTAGGTTGCCTAGTACCCCATTGGTCAATAGACCACGTGTAGCCTTCCCAATGGATGCACAAGTCCACTAAGGTCGCATTTTCTGACTTCAACCGAGGGACATTCCTGCGTTCTACTGCATGAAACTTGGCACAATCGTTTTGGTAAGATACTGACATGTTTGCACCCCCAAATTGCATGTGCTGAGGTAAGTCCTATCAGCGAAACGCTCGCGGGGTACCGTTATTTATAACTCTAATTTGGTTTGGGCTTGTATGTTCATGGCATGTCATAGACGCGGTGCACTTGATCGTTTCGCCAATAAGTTACTACGACCTCTGCAAGGCCTTTGTATTTTGGATGATGAAAAATATTATACATATATCTCATCCGTAGTATTGGCGCAAAGTTTGGTGTGCTAGAACGCACGAGAACCCTCGGCCGTTTGCCACTTGTGGACTTGAGTACGGAATTGTGTTTTTTGTGCATAGAAAATCGGGTTTTGGAGATGCAATTTTTCATCTGACCTTCGTTTTGGCGGGAACACATTTTCGCGACTCGAGCTGTCGCGTTTCTTATGTAGACAACACTCTGACCTTTCCGGCCCCAACTCGACCAGTCCATACCCCTCCACTCATCCGGTCATACAACGTTTGAAGACGAACTCTTCGCAACCGACACCGCATATCACGTGGCACTGGGATCCAAGTGAAGGGATGAAGTGTTTCTTCAGTTGGGAACAGCGGCTCAAACGCGCTCTCTCGCCAGCTCCCAGCGCTTCATCCGTTGGCATGCCTCATTATGCTTTGTCGAGTTGAATTGCAAGAGGAAAACTGTTACTTTTCAAGGACATTCGTAATCCGTTTGCATGTACATATCCATACCATTATTTTAGCTCTCGATTGAGTCAGTCCACTACCACACCAGCTCGGTTTGCAGTTGCGACTGGAAGCTAAGGCAGTGAGTTGGGTATTAATTTCCTTTGAACGTTAGCCATGCCGACGTTGCCATGAAATCATAAACATCCGAGAAGTTCTCGTGCGCTGATTTTCTAAAGCTCGTTTGGGAATTAAAATTAACAAAACTTTTTGAAATGAATCGACGTCGTATCGATTAACCGTATGGGAACCGATAACAAGCTTAAAGCGCGGGTTCGCATACTTAACGGTCATTCGGAAAACGGAAGGTATCCGCCGGATCGAAGAACGGCCAATGCCAATATATTTACTCGCTGCGGCAAAACATGATTGATTATGAATATTTTCTCGTCTCAATTGATTCGGGGGAAGGTGTCCGCATAAAATATTGTGCGTACGCTGGGGGCTGGAAGCCAGGGTGGCCGGTGGGTGCGCGTTCCCGCAAAATCCCAAGTCTCGTACGAAAAATCGTTCGATATTGATCGGCATGCAATAGCATTCTGCATTTTATCACCGATATATTCATCCGAAGCCAAACGAGCGATGGGTAGAGAATTTTTAATGAGCAAGACAATGTCAAGCGGTTATCGCATAGTTACAGAGTGTTCCGCTGCACCGTTGCCTTTGTGGACTGTCACTGGCACGCTGTCCGTAACCACGGCCTGTAAGGAAAGGAGGCCGACTAGAACATTTGCGCATCTCGAGGAAGACGCGCACGAAAATCGAGGGTGAAAGCATGCGATTAATAGCACGCGGGTCACCCACGGTCGCGTAATCAGACTGGCTTGCGCATTCGAGTAGTTCTAGGACCACATACCCCTATATACTACGACGCGCAATTCTACCTACGCTTTCTTGTATGGAGGCCGAGCGTCCAATGCATAATGTGCATCCTTGTTCATCTCTTCTCCGCGCCAACAGAGCCGGGTCATTCAAATAATGAGTTGAATTCCACCGGTAATTCAGTGGATGCGAGATCGCATGCATTGCGCATCTTGCCAAAATAGAAACGACCAATACATCATGTGACAGGCACCTTGCAGCGTGCGTTACCAGCAGCTCCCAACGTAATGTATTTATTTGATTTTGAATTTGCCCTACGCCGAGTGCAGCAAAGCAAGCCCACAGGTTGGGATGAATTGCCCTTGGCTGACCGATGCGCGAATGGGACGTTCCCACAAACGAACATTGAGTGCTACAACCTTGCATACTACCATACTCCATTGAAACCATGCTGGATGAGACGCCGCTCAAGAATTCTCGTCCGGCCGGTGATGCAACGACTCCCGCACTTGACCATGTATCGTCAACACTTGTTTTTCTCGTGAACAACAATAAATGCCAATGCTCTTTGTTTATGCGCAGTGAACACAATTAGCGATTCGAAGAACGCCCGAAGACCCAGCGCCGCCACATCACACTAATCACAACAATGGCTTGCTTTGAGTCCAACTACTCATGTTATGCATAGCGTACACGACTGTGAACCCTAAACGACAACCAGCCTAGTATGTGATTTACTCTACACACCCTTTACTTACAAAACTGATATATAACAATGTACAATAATAATATATCACTCATATGTACGGGTAACATATACATATACATATATATATATATATTACCCGTTTGCAATTGGGTGCCCTGATGCCTATTCTAGCTGGTGTGCATACATGTGTGTGTGGTGCTTCTATTGACCCCTTTGGCTACCACTACCTTGTCTGTAACCGGCGTGGATGGGCTATCACGACACATCATGCCGTTCGTGATGATGTGTTGGCATCTATGCTGACGCAAGTCTTTGATCCAGACTTTGTCATCGTGATGGATCGCAATCATGATGGGTATTCGCCTGATTGGAAGCCCGACATCACATTGCTCAACCATAATGGACCAGGCAGACATATCGTGATTGACGTGAGCCTTGCATTCCCTTGTTGTGCCTCGTATGTAGACCGGGCTGCGCTGGAGCCGTTGCGGGCTGTGGCAGCACATAAGCGAGCCAAGAGGGCATCGTGCGGATGATCAATCTGGTCCTCACACGGCTGTGCCTTTTGAGATGGAGTCTTTGGAGGTTTGGGAAAATCTGCGCCGAAGTTCTTCGGCAGTTGTGTACAACGCAGGCAAGACCCGATTGTTCCAGGAGAAGGATGATGCAACATGGATCGCGCGGAGCTTTTCGACGTAGTGGCTGCAGCGGATAGTGGTAATAAAGTTTCTAGATAGATAATAAAGTTTCTGATACCTCTTGATATATATATATATATACCCATGGATGTAGACGTGGACCTAGCTGAAAGAAGCCTGAGCACTGCTACACATGTCATCTGCCACAGTTGAGGGACACGCTAAGCAAGGCTGCCTGGGCACACAAACATACTCAATTCTTTCAATTGATTGTGACGAGTGTCACCAAGGAAGTGCAATCACGGTCTAGTACACATGCACATATATACACAACGTGTCCAGGGCCTCCTAGTCAGGGATGTCCCACAAGCACCCTCCATACCATCGAGCACCATCCAACTAACAAATCACACCTCTCTGACTTCCCGGGTCTCGCTCAGTGCCTGCTCGGCCGAGGATGCAGCAACCTCACTGACTTCCCGGGTCTCGCTCAGTGCCTGCTCGGCCGAGGATGCAGCGACTTCCGAAGTTCCAGGCGCTGTATTGCTTGGTGACCAGGATGACCGCTGTGATTGCTTTATCTTGAGATCCGCCCGGATCTTCATGTGAGCTGCGCGCTGCGTCGCAAGCTCCACGATGCCCATCGTTGCCATCTTGCCCTTGATCTCCTGTGCAACCACCTCAGCAGCAAACGCAAGCCGCTTCAAGAAGGCATCCCTGAACCTGCTGTTTAAGTTGCCACGCGGAGGAAGCCAGTGAACTTCCGCAACCATCATCCCTGCCTATGGTGCTATCCTCCATTCGTGACTCCTTAATTTGTGCCAACAATGAAGGTTCCTCCGTTGCATCCAATGCATCCGCCGCGACTGCTGTGCTTGCTCAACTGTGACGCATCCATCAGACAGCTCCTCTATGTATGCTGACTAGCCACAAACAAGCGCCTCGTGGGTGGTCCACCCCAGCCCCGGGATCCGACGAAATCTTCGGCAAATTCTCTTCAGCAAGGGAGCAGCGGCTGCGCAGGAATTACCATGAGCATTACGTTATCCTTCAGCATTCGGGATTTGTGCAGGAATCGCAGCATTATCTCTCGCGGCACCGTGCTGCCTGCCTCACTGCTTCGACCGCCGCGCATCTCCCACATCTCATCACCTCATGGCCACGGCGCGCATGCGGCACGGCACACCTTGCACGTGTGTCACAATCTCATGGCCAGCACCCTCGTAACACACCCGTGCCTCAAGGAACCTCACACAAAGGAGGCAGCGCGCCAGATGCCTCAACATTCTGCCCCAGGGTGTGTACCACGCGCACCCCTCAGCGTTCTTCAGCGACGGGTGCATTACAGGGGCAGGCATCGCAGGCTTCATCCACTGCATACAATTCTCTAGCCTGAGGCAGCGCCAAAGGTCGCCAGGCTTCCTCCGCCCTGAAGCAAGTTGCGGGCCTTACATGGCTGCCGTCACCATGCTGCTGCCCTCTGTTAGGCGGCCAAGCACAATACACGCCTCAATCGCGCGCCCATGGGTCATGCCATTGGGCTGCATTCCGAGATCCTGCATGAGGCACCGTGCCACGTCAGCGCAAACAGTCATGGTCCGCGCCTCTCGAGCATAGCGGGTGCATAGCGAGTGACGCCTCTCCGCGCTGCTTCTGAGGAAGAGGCAATTCGGGCAATGCACGAAGGAGCAGCCAGAGCATCAGAAAAGTAGGTCTGGAACAACTGGAGAAGTGCAGCTAGGGCAGTGGTGGATGGGTCGAGCAATGAAGAGTGCGGCACGGGTTGGAGCCTCAGCCCAATGTGACCCCACAAGTCGCATCGAGGCCGCCTGCGCTTCCGTGGCCTGAGACGGCAGAGAGCTGCACTGCGACGTGGGCGCGGCGGGGCGGAGCTTCAGCGCGATGCAGATTGAGGTGGCGGCGGTGCACTGCGATGTGGGCGCGGCATGGCGGAGCTTCAGCGCGATGCAGATTGAGG
>LGRX02001999.1:0-19243 GCA_001247695.2 Cymbomonas tetramitiformis
GCATCTTCCTCCCCAGCGTTCTGCACGGCGTTAAGTCTGGAGGACGAGCGACCATTCCTCCAGGCAGGACTTCGGTTCGCAGGTGCTGAGACGGGAGAGGTTCGTGCTGCGGTCAGAGCTTCACTGCGCTCCAATTTGGTGGCCACAGTGATGATATGCTGCAGCGCGGTGGATCCGGGATGATTGCTTTCCCAATCAGCTGGACTTTGCAGATCCAACCGATCCTCAATAAGGCGATCCATGACAGCTTGCTTCAGTCGCAGTCCAGACCAGAACTGATATAATAGCTGCTGTTGGCTGATGGCGTGGCGGTTGGGCATGGCGTCTGCCAATAACTGGACTACCTCGTGCCAGGATACCAGACGAGTAGCGAACAAACGCGCAGTCTCTTCTCGTCGCTGCGCCATGCGCATCACAGTCCCCGCTAGTCCTACCAGCGCGATGTCATCCAGTACGCTCCTGGCTACGTCGGCCAGGAAAGGCGCCAAAGTGGCGTAACGCCGGTTCCAGGCCTCCGAGTTCATCATCCCACCTTGTTTGAGAAAAGTTAGGGATCGCGGCTGTAGTTTGCGTTGAGCCACTTCCTTCAAGATCTCCGGCATGGTGATCATGGTTAGGTCTAGGCGATAAGCACTCATGCGACCCAGGGCGAAGGTGACTACGCCCATTGACAGAAAATTGACCAGCGCTTCAGAAAAAGGTGGAAGCGCGGCAATATCTACGTCAGTGGTGATTAGGTCAGCGGAGGAGGGGTACATAGGAATGTCTCTGATCAGCTTGAGCACATCAGCCTCTGTCTTGGATTCTCGGTAGACATCACTTGGGGAAGCCGCTCCCATAAGATCGTGGTGCCCTGGGAATTGAGAAAGGCGCTGGTCTACTGGCAGGAGTCCCGGGGCCGCTGGCAAGGAATTTCCAGGCGATCTGTACTCTGCTGCGCTGGGAACACCAGAGGGAAACCGATTGACGCCCCGTCTAGCCGGGACTGTGGCGGGAGTTGGTTGGTTGCCAGCCGCCATTCCTCTAAACAAGTACGCCTCGGAAGATGAAAATGCTGCCCAGATTTGGAGTCCTAGGGGGTCAAATTCTGTCAGCTCGGACTCTAAGGCATTTTCCGCGATGGTTACCCATGAGTACAAGGGCAGGCGTCTCTGCTGAGTTCCGGTACGGCTTTCCGCGCAACGCCGCGCTTCATCCACTTGCGTTTTCTCCACTTCCAGAGTGAAAGCGTCACTGTCCTCAATCTCAGTCAGGCGCACAGGAGTATGCACTGACCCATGCTGCGCCAGGTCTTGGATATCCACTCCGATGTGCCGCATAGTCATCCAAATCCGATTGGTATCGGTTATGAAGTGACTGGCGCTTCCAGGCATGGTTGGCAGTCGGTAAGAGTATTGTGCCTCAGCGCCGTGGCTGCCAGTAACTGCGGAGGAAGAGGACAGGTGATTTCTCAACCAGAAGGAGGCTCCTTCTAAAGTCCATAACAACACATCTAGACGCCGGTGTCGTGGTTCACCATTGTCTGAAGGCGGGGGCGAGTTTCCTGGTGACGGTTGATCAGGCTCAGCGGAGTCAGAGGGCGATGAGCCGGTAGCCGGTGGATCTGGCTGAAATGGTGCCGGCGCCGGATGAGCCGGTGCCGGAGCCGGCTGGGCCGGTGCTGGAGCCGGGTGAGCCGGGGCGGGAACCGGTTGAGCCGGTGCTGGTACCAGCCAGGGACCTGATCCAGCTGCTGGCGCCGGTGCACCTGGTAAACCGCTCGCCCATCCTAAGGTGTGCTTGTAGGGCGTCATAGGTGGAGCGCCCACTGCTGGTAGAACTGAAGTCAGATGTGGATAGTGTTGGAGCACTTGCTGATGCAGATTTTGCATGTACTCTGATACCTCTAACATCATCTGATTATGCATTAGGGATTGATGCTGAGAGTTCAGTGCGGGGACAGAGGCATCTGAGGGCGTTCTGGCTGCGGCGGGGTCAGAGAAGAGTGCTCTGCGCTGTTCTGCCAGGCGCTGCTGGTTCTGTTCCCATCTCTGATGGCGCCTCTCCCGGCGAGAAAGCTGGTTCACTGAGTCTGAGTTCAGAGGTAAGTTTCTGACTGGAATTCTGCTGAGGACATCTGCTTGAGAAGGGGGTTCGATGCCTGGTAGGTTGCGGTTAAGATGCGGCTGGTAGGCTGCGAGTCCAATGCTACGCCTGCGTGCGAGGTCTGCGTAACTGACTGAGCTGACTGGCTGCTCCGTAGTTGTTGAGGTCAGCGAGGTAGTCAAAGGTCTGGACTCGCGGTTCAACAGGGACTCGGGCATATCCGTAGTTGTTGAGGTCAGCGAGGTAGTCAAAGGTCTGGACTCGCGGTTCAACAGGGACTCGGGCATATCCGTAGTTGTTGAGGTCAGCGAGGTAGTCAAAGGTCTGGACTCGCAGTTCAACAGGGACTCGAGCATATCCGTAACCGTAGCCGCCTCCGTAGTCGCCTGAGTCAGTGAGGGCGTCAGTGAAGTTGCCTCGCTGTCTATTTCGGACTCGAAAAGTCACCGATAACCTTGCCATAGAGTCACCGATCACCTTAGGTTCTGTAACGGTATCGGTAATCGGTGAGGTCAGCGAATGCTCAGAACATGCTATGCTTATGTGGCGTGGGCCACCTGTCAAGCCGGAGCCACCTGTCCTCCCCGCTGCCCCCACCTCCCCGTAGCTTGTTGAGGAGGGAGTTGGATGCATTGAGTGTGCCATGAGTTCGCCAGCCATGCTTTGGTGCGTGTCCTCTGACCTCCCCGCTGCCCCCACACCCCCTTGGTTAGGGCGCGGAGTCCAGGCGAGATTCTCACCCGGCTGCTGGCGCTTTCGCCAGTTGGCCACATCAGAGCGGGAAGGAAATTGACGAAGTCCTGGTTTCTGCTCATTCGCCTCATTCTGCATGTCCTGCTCACATGCTGCAATTTTGACCTCGGTCATTTCGCGCACGGCGATCGGGTCGCGAGGTGGTCGGTCAGCCGGTAGAGGTTGTCCCACAGAGGCTGCTCCCGCGGACTCAGCCTGAAGCGCGTTCTCGCTGAATGGCGTGGGCAGCTGGCCGTGCGGGGAGGTCATCACCGTAGCTCCAGACCAAGTGTGTGGAGTCCTGTAGGGGTTCAAAGGACTTCGCGGTCTTGGAGCTGGAGGACTCATGTCGCGCGTCCGTGGTGGGCTCCTGCGGCGCGGCGGTGGCGGGGTCCGGTCTCGAGTCCGAAGCGGGCTTCGCTGGCGCGGAGCTGGAGGGCTCAGGTCGCGGCTTCCTGGCAATCGCAGGATGCCAGGGGAAGGAGAGGTCAAGTTGACATACCGCTGGGGAGTCGCCCTCATGTTTCGCCCTGCACCAGGGGTGTCAACAGTCAGCACCCTTGGTGACGCCGCTCTTGCATGCGCAGGGGCGGATTAGGGTGCGGTTTAGGTACCGTTACAGCCTCCTCCAGGGAAGGTGTCACACAAGCGGTTCCAGAGTCCAGAGCCAGAGGAGTCACGCTGTTAAACTCAGTAGCATCAGCTGACAGGGTCGACTTCTTCTTGGGAATCTGGAAGCTTGGCGCACCTGCTGCTGTCGCAGCCGGTGGCGGCTGACCCGGAGAGGGCGCCTTGTAGGTGCCCTTCGCCCCCTTGCCAGTGGTCCCAGTGGCGGCAGCACCTCTCGTGCTGCGCTGGCTGGCCTGTCGTCCCCTTGTACGCCGAGGAGTCGACGTAGGCGACGTTGGAGGTGAGCGTCCCGTGTTAGCGTTTTGCATCATGTCGAAATTAAGAGTGACAAAGTGCAAATCTGACCGTTGGGGAAGTCAAATCTGTCCAATTTGGCAAATCCCCCCAGAACACTCAGAAAAATATTTCCTTGTAGCAGTGGAAGTCGTGGTGAATAACGAAATATGCTTTCCAGAGTGAAATGCAAGTTTTGGTGGCCAAATTTCAAAAATGGAGTGTCGATCGGCAGTTTGGCTAATTTCATCTTGGCGGCCATCCCGGAGCAATCCAGACTAATTGGCCAGGACCCAGTATTGGAGACTATTTTTTTCCTTCAAAGGATATAAAAAAATGGAAAACTATCCTTCTGGGCTCCCGTTTCCTTCTATGTAGTCTGCTGGGCTCAAATTGGTCTAATTTTTGCTCTGCCGTGCCGGTTGGCCATCCGAATTTAAAATGTAGCGATCTATGAGGACCCAGGTCTCGGGGCCAGGTTCCAAACGACAAAAAACTATCAAGAAACGTCTAGAATTTTTGTGCCTACGTTAAAACGGTCTCCGAGGTCCTCTTTTTCTCAATCTGCCACTGATCCACTTTTCACTCTCCGTTCGGGTCAATCTGGCTGTTAATCCCGGTAGATCTGAGTTGCTGGCGGCTTCTTTTCCCACTTTCTGACCACTTTGCAGCATAACAGTTTTGAAAAATCGCCTGTTTGCATGCAGGGTGAAAGTCAGGGGGCAAAAAGGGCGCAGAGCAATACCACTTCCAAGTGAAGACTTCTTGAGCACGTGACTGTATCCGAGCCTGAGCTCAAGGGTCAGTCAGAGGTAAATCTTGCTTCAATCTTGGGGCACAGGTCCGTAGTCGGCAATTTTGCAGTGTACAAAATTGCAATGTTCTAGATAAACAGTTGAACAAGGCTACAATTCAAGCAATTGCAATATCTTTATGGCAGGAAAGATTGACCAGTAAATTAACAGGTTGAGCAACAGCTCCTCCAAATAGTTACTTCAAGTTAGAACGCCTCCAAATGGGCAATATTCAAGTCTTATACTTTCAAGGCGCGCAGTTCATATTCTCTAATCGATCTGTCCCATGTCGGCTGGCATATCATCATCTGCCACCTATACAAATCCTAATCAGAGAATATGCATTTGGACAATCCTAATCAAGACAGTTGATTTCATTGTCCCTTGCTGATCTTTGCTTTCTTCCTACGAGGAGCCACGTCAAGCCCTTCTTCTTCATCACTGTCACTTCTTATGGAATACTTCAATTGAGTTATATACTCATGTGTCCAACATCTCGGATATTTCCTAGGTTGCCTCTTCGTCTCTTCAGACACCCCAGCCTTATTCTCACCCATTGAAGTCAATCCAGTATCTGACCCATAAGGTTTCTTCGGTGGTGCATGAACAGTCTCCACCACAGAGGCTGGGGCATCCTCAGATATGGCCTCAGACTTCTGCTCGGTAATAGGCTGATCATCGGGCTGAACAGGTGAGGTCGGGGAGGTGCCCTTTGGTACCCAGTGAAGTTCACCCTTCTCATCCATGATCAATTGCAGTCCCAGTCTCTTCAACCTTCGAGCTTCAGCTTGTTCTTCAGCATCGTCAGCTACCAAGTCATCGAACTCGCTGACGTCATCCTCGGTGTCATCATATTCAGGCGAAGTTGGCTCCCATTTCGGACTGGCAGTGTCCATGTCATGTATGACACCCGCGTCATCTTTGTCATCCGAATCTGGTAGCTTCTCCTTACTGTTAGTGACACCTGCGTCATCATTGTCATCAGAATCTGGTAACTTCTCCTTGCTCCAGGACACAGCGCCTGTACCCGAATCTTCACTGTTCGTAGACGCTGAGTGTGTAGGCTTACGCCCCTGGTAGGGAATTCCATGATATTCATCATCGTCAATCACAATCGTCGGATTCCAGTACGCGATCCCAACGCGGCTAATCGGTAATGAGAATGGCGCTACCGGCGCCTTCAACTGAGTGGCGTCTTCTAGAAACCAGCCGCCGCCCCTATTACGCTCCCAGCGGCGTAGCGCACCAGAAGGGTGTACGATAATATGCTGCCAGCTATAATCAAGTCCAGGCTTTCGCTCCCCATAGTACGAAGTCAATGGCTCGGGAGTCCCCTTCCGAGCCCATTGCCATCTCACTGCCCCAGTATGCATAAATACAATATGCCAATCGAATGGCTTGGCCGGGCTATTGTTCCCTGGCACAGTCCTCCTCCTCCTCGCCACTATCGTCGGCGTCCTCCTCCTCCTCGTTGTCATCGTTATCATCACCGCTCGCCTCGTCGTCCACCAGAGGGTTGCGTTTTGGAGTGGGCACAGGCTGCGTTCGTGGGGTAAAGTGGGCAGGCCGATCCTCGTCCTCCTCGTCAACAGCCCCCCCGCTCCCACCGGCCTCACCATCAACCATGGCAACGCCGTCGGCAGCGAGCGAGCCACTCGTCGGTGCTGCTCGCGTCGGGTGGCGGGCGGCCATGATGGTTCTCGCGATTTCGCCCGTACTGACTTCGCCGGTGAGGATCTCCAGCGCCTTCTTGCGGAGCTCGTCGGTGGGGTATTCCAGCGGACGGTATCCTCGTTTCTCGTCCCCCTTACCCTCTTTCCTGCGGCACTCAATAGAATGGCAACTGAGGCGAATCTCTGTTTTTCCAAAGATCACCTTCGCCGTGTCCTTGCGCCTTCCGTGCGTCTTAAAGGGGCAGTCGGGCGTCCTTGCAGTGATCGAGACCATGTCGCGTTTGCTGCCCAACGCTGTGGCGCTATCGCCATTCATGACGTCTTCGTACTTGTGCAGCGGATGATCAGAGTCGATGGCGTCGAAAACCGCAGGCATGAGCTCGCTCACCACTCTCTTCTGTACGACGGTGGGAGCGGTTGGTCGCTGAGATTGACGGGGTGTGTCGGAAACTCCTGAGGAGCGAGTGCTCTTCGATTTGGGGTTCGCCTTGAAATATTTTTGCAAATCGGAAAGGTTCTTTGGAACGAGAGCGCGCTCACCGTCGGGAATGTGAGACACGACATAGTCCGAGTATGTATACTCTTCGTCGGGAATCGTCGCCAGCTTGTCGCACGTGATTCGGACGGGGCGAAGTGGGCGCTGCGGATCCGATTTCTTGATACAACCCAAAAGGCGAAAAGAATTGTCCTTGCCATACGGATTGATGTCGAGGGGCACGCCTTTCTCTGCGGTGCTGCCTTTTTTCGTGAAGAACTCCGCAAATTCAACATTCTTCGCTTTCAATTTCTCGGTGATGTCTTCGATGATTTGGAGGTTCTTGATGAGTCGATTGCTTTGAACACGGAAGCAGGACGTGAGCAACCGGCTAGGCCAACTGAAAAGAAAACTCGAGGGGGACTAATAACAATGGGAGTCAAAGCACAGAAAACAGGAAGAACACGGTCAGCAAGAGCTACCACAAACCACGCAGGGGGATGAAGAGGAAATGACCGACACGCTCACGGAAGAGGAGCTCTAATACTGCTGGCACAGCAAGCGGGCACCTACTACCAAGAACCGCAGAGGGAGGGAGAGGAAAGCAGTGAGGAGAAGGGAGTTGCAACGATAGAAAACTGGATTGACGAATATGAGGAAGAAGGACGAACGGAGGAAGAGCTGGACCGGCAAGAGGGGAAGGGGGTGGAAACAAAGGAGGAAGAGGAGCGAAACGAACAGCACGAGGAGTGCCAGGCAACACAAACAGAACGAAGAGCAGGATAGTGAGATACGAGCAATAATGGAGGACCTGGAACATGAACAACATGAACTTCAACAACGACAAGAAAAGGGAACGGAGAGACCAAGAAATGCAAAAAGAAAGGGAAGAGGTGAACAGAAGAAAAAAGAAAAAACCACGGCGTATGAGTAAATTAATTTCGCGGCCCTGCTCTGGGCCGGACCACCACGAGTGGCGGTCCTTGTGGGCATGCGTATACTGGGTGGTTTTCATCCGTTTCTTCATCTTCATCAAGAGGTGAACAAAATAAGGAGACGGCGAGAGGCAGCAGAAAACACCAGAACCGCGAGAATAAAAATAGCGGAAAAAGAAAGGCCCGAAGGATACATGCGACACCTGATAGGAGACCATGCCATTCACAAAATGTCCAACTGGTTCTGGAAAGTGTGCCAACCGCACGAGATTACCGCGGTACTGAAATGCAGATATAGAGTCCTACCAGCAGGACCATACACGAAGGAAGCGGATAGAAGGAAGGGACATACGTGCCCACTATGTCAGATGGAATACCAAGTGTATGCGAAAGGATGCCTGATAAAACCGGTGCATGTGATGGATGGGTGTGGGCACCCAGAAATGAGAAGAATGTACACCAAAATGTGAGACGCGACCACCAGAATGATAGCAACAGCACTCAAGAAATGGAGGAAAGGAGGATGCATAATAAAGACGCACGCGGGGAAAGTGGAAGGAGAAGGGAAAGTAAGAAGACCAATAATGGACTACATATGCAGGCTAGATGGCAGAAATAATCCAGGACCCAACTATGGGAAGGACACGATACCACACTACGTGGACATAGTAATGCTGGAGGGGCTGGAGCACAAGTAAATGACAGGTACATACAAACCAGAATGGGCAAGAAGGGAAATAAAGCACATACACCTCATAGAAGTAACATACACAAACGGCACAAACTGGGAAACAGCGCTAAAAACAAAATACGAAAAATATGCACCGCTGGTCAGGCTACTAAAGGAGGAAGGATTCAAGGCAACCCTACACGTAATAGTAATAGGCAATACGGGAACAATATATGAACACAACAGGAAAATACTGAGAACACATATGGGATTCACAAAACAGGAGGCAGAAGCACTTCTAAGCCAAATACACAAGATGGCCGCAGGATACACAACCAGTATTTACAAACTCTACAGAAAAATTACTGAAAGAACACCGGACTACAGGACGATTGGGACAAAGGGGCTAGGCTCCCCTATAATTAGCCCCACAACCTGCAAAGGCTATCTTTATTTATTTATTAATTTATGTGGATGCCGACATACAAATCTATTCCTAGTAGCTGTGAGGGTGGGCAGTTACTTGAATCCTTAGGGTAAGTTTAAGGGCGTATTTGCCTTTTCCTCTACAATAATCATTCGTGTCGCAACTAATGCTAGATACAAATGAAAATTCTCACCAGTAGCTCAGTAGCTCTTTCTAGGAGTTCCAAGTTACCCTGCATTATTATTCAACAATTTCAGCAGTTGCCATGCCGCAACTATTGGGGGTAAAAGCATCTACGACATTGGCTGCTGCCCTGTCTCAATTGAGCGGCAAGCATGCTTTGCGCTAGTTGCTGCTGGTAGCTTCACCGAGGTGTGCAGGAATAGCAGGCTTTCGGGATGCACAGAAATCTCATGCATGACATCATCGAGCAAAGGCACATCTGAATGACACAGCTGGCACCAGGTTGGCACATGGCCGAGCCAGTCGTACGCAGCAGAACCCTCCGCAGATGGTGGCCATGCTTCCATCACCTAGAAAACAGATTCCCAACATACCAACTCCTTCATCTCAACAGCCCAGCTGTACAAGGCAGCTACCAAAAAGCGAGTGGACATGACAAAGCCGCAAAAGAGAGGGCGGTGTGTTGGAGCACAATCACAATGGAGTCAATTGCGTAATCAAGAGGGTGCCTATCCATGCAATTCGAAGGCGAAAACAAATGCCGTGGCATGCTCGACCGTGCGAAGAGAACAACCCGCCACCATTTTAATTTGCGCTCTGCTCTGTGCAGCATTGTGCTGATCCACAATTCAAGAACAGATCATCATCTCCATCTGAACTGGAGCAGATCCCGGCAACTTGCATCCCATACATCCCCGATAGCCATCCACGATTCCCATCCACCCGGTACATCAGGGCTGCCGGATGTACATTTCACAGATAGATTGGATCAACATCGAGCGTCGCGTCCCTCCAATGACTGAGTCTCTCCGCAGCTCGGAAAGAAAGTGGCTTACAAAAATGGAATATCACAAAAATTGAATCTGAGTGCAACAAGCGCACTGCAACTCAAACGTTTCATTAGTGCGAGAAATTTCTAGTGGCGGTTCGACTTTCGGGAGCTATGGGGCTGAAGCATTACTTAAGTGCTCTGTGTCTTGCCACTAGCTTAACCCAGACCCAGAGCCAGCGTCAACTCGTGACATAATCCCGCAGATACGACCTTCAACCAAAGAATCACTCTTCTGTTCAAATACGTCGAAGCTAGGTGGAGATCTGGAGGTGCTTCATGCGGTAACGCCGGTCTCCAAGCTGCGGACCTGCAGTGATTAGAACGACTCCGCCTTTCGGTGTATGCCACCAGCATATGGGCCTCATATCAGTCGAGGCAGTGTTGAGAGCGACTCACCTCCAGGGCTTGATACGGCCAGCCATTGCTGTTCACGCTCCTGCGACAGTGCCCACAGCGAATATCCCTCCCACGAGGTCCTCTCGGCCCTTTCCCTCGTCTCTCAGCCCGTTGTTGGCATCGAAACCCTGACATGCTACAAGAGCTTGCACCTCAGAAATGGCATGAAATCAGGTCTACCGGCCGGGGAGAGAGGATGCTGGCATATATAAAGTGTAATCGAGGCGGACGGTGTAAGGCGCGCATGCCGATGTGACAAGGGGAGAGAGGATGCTGGCATATATAAAGTGTGATGGAGGCGGACGGGGGGTAAGGCGCGCGTGCCGAGGTGAGAAGGGGAGAGAGGATGCTGGCATATATAAAGTGTGATGGAGGCGGACGGGGTAAGGCGCGCGTGCCGAGGTGAGAAGGGGAGAGGAGAAGGCAATGGACAAAGGTCAGCAAAGCCTGTAGAACAGGCCTAAGCCGAATGGGGCGGATTTACGAAAGGTGGCGGAGCGGCGTCAGGCACCCACTCTTTGCGCAGGCGGCTGATGGCCGGCACCGATACCAGCGTGAATGGAGCCTCCTTCGAAGTCGCCAGCCACCGAATGTAGCACCCTAATCCGGCATGAAACATTTGCTCATAACCCCATGAGTGCATCTTGGCTGCGAGCTGCGGCAGCCCCGGATACCTGCGAAGCATCCTTGCACCCCATTGGCTGCTGGAGTGAGGCGAGGCTTTGCGGGGTGAGGCCGGCGAGCGCAGGCACACGGAGCAAGGCAGACAGCAAGTTGTGGCAGGCAAGGGGTGTGGCAGGCAAGGGGCTGGGGAAGGCGAGGAAGTGTGGCAGAATTGGTGAGACATTCAAGGGTAGTGTTGGAAGAAGAGGCACAAGGATGCCAATAGGATAGCGAGCATGGTGATGCGAGGGGCGAATGCGGGCAATGTGAGGTGCCTGCGGGAGCAAGAGCAGGCGTGGCGAGAGGCTGCAGCGTGAACCGAGGCTGAGGGATCAGTGTCTGGCTCGAGGCGGAAGTGTGCCCAACGGGAAGTGGAGGGGGATTCCAGCTGAAATGCAGCAGACGCGGCGCTGAGGTCTAGGGGTGGGCAGGGATTAGGGTAGGGGTGGGCATGGTCTACAGTGCTCACTACCCCATCTGAACGAGTTGCTGCATTTGATCCGCAGTGGCAGAGAGAGAGATAGGCGCAAGCTGAGCCGTGTACTGCAGGGAGTCCTGGACGCGCTGGGCAGGCAGATCACTTCGGCCTGGGGAGCGCCTGGCGCGCATCAGGGCTCTGTCAGACGGTCAGGCGCCGCGACGGTCACGCCGCAAAATGCAGGGAAGAGGGCAGCGCTTAACGGGAATCGCGCATGAGCGGAGTCCTCAGGCACAGCGCAGCAACCCGGACGGGGCGAGAGGAGACGCGCGCGGGGCAAAACCATCGCGGGGCTCACCCGGTGCGTAGGAATGTGTGCAGCGTCACTTCAACGAGCACCGCCGCTGGTTGGTGCCTCTTCATCAAGTCCTCCAGCCCCTCCAGCGCCCAGCCCGCGGCACCCCCGGCCCGCAGGCTGATTGCTCCAGGCAGCGCTGTGGACCCGTTCACGCCGGCGGGCAGCAGGTCCTCTAGCTTCCACCCTACTACCCGCTGCATGCACTTGGCTCCCCCTCCGTCCTGGCCACCGCCCCCCACCCCCTCCATCCTATCAGTGTTGACTTCATGCACTCGGCCTCCTCCCCCATCCTGGCAAGGACACCCCTGGTGGATGCAGGCGTTCTCTTGCTGTTTCCTTGGGCTCACCATGTGGCACTCACGTGCGGCACCTTCCCCAAGTCATGCTCCAGAGACCGCAATTAAACCGCCAGCCCATATGGACGACTCAGGGGGTCCTTTTGGCGGGTCCGATGGTAACAAGTCGAAGGCACTTCATCAGGAGTTGGCGGGGGACTCACTAGCTGCTTTGGGGGCGGCACAATGGCAACGCCCAAGGGGTTGAAGTAGGGGAGCCTCGTGTGGCAGAGCGGGCTGAGCTTCATGTCACCTGCGCGAGACGCCTCATGCACACACCGCCCAGCCTCTCGTACCCCCTGACATCCCGTTTACATATCCCGTCAGCGGAACTTTGTGGGGCCTTCGAGGCTCCGGCCTTCGGGAGGGCTGACTGGGCTGGGAGGTGTGGCCCGCCATGCAGTCGTGACAGGGGAATGGGACGCCCGGGGATTGAAGCCAATACTTGGAAGCTGGTTTGAGAGTGGCAGCGGCCGAGGCGGGGTTCTGAGTGCCGCCGGGGACGCACTCTCGAGGCACTGCTGCATGGAAAGGTGCTCGGTGTGGGAGGTGCACGGATTTGGGAACTGGGGGCTCGCCAGGGTCCCGTTATACAGCTCTATGTGGTGGCCTAGGCGGTTCAGCCCGATGCTCCTGCTCCCATCGCGAGAACACCACCCCAGCATCAGACCAGTGCAAACTAGAGTCAGAGGAAATAACTCCAGACACTGTTGCTGGGCTCAGTCTACAGGACACATCGGGCATGTGGCTATTGCGCATCGCTGGCATGCGGGGAGCTCAGCCGGCTGCTGCATCCAGTTGGGAGATCCTCCCAACTTAGCCTCCTGCGGCCAGCATGGAAGTCGTAGGTACCTCTGTAACAAGCCATGCTCTCTAGGGTCATGTTCCATGCTGATGACGCGCCTGCTCCCGCACCAATCCCACCAGCCTGTGTCATCCACTCACCTCCCTGACGCCCCCTCCATCGCGGCCCGTCCTTCTCAGCTCCTTCTCTGTCCCGAGGGAGGTGGAGACAAAAGTGGGGAGGGGCACAAGGGAGTGGGGAGGAGAGAGGTGGAATCGTGGGGAAAGGCCGGGTGGGTGAAGTGCAGGGTGCAATCACAACAGACCTGCCTGCCGCCGCCGCAGCCAGGGAGACTCGCCCATTCCCGGCGCCGACATCCAGGAGGGCCTCGTCTTGGGAGCGCGAGGCCAGTGCTGTCCCGCCTCCCGCCCCCCCAATTGGCCGGCCTGAGAAGCGCCTGCTTTGGCTCTGCGGGCGGTCCAGGGGGCACGGGGAGGCGGGTCTAGTGGAGGCTGCAAAGAGATCAAGGAGGCGGTGAGGGATGTGAGCGCAAGGCACACCGCAAGGCGAAAGGGCGCAGGCATTGGCCCGAGGCGCCGGGCTTGCGGGGAAGGGCTCTGAGTGTGGAGTGATCCACCGCTCACAACAGGTCTGCTCGAATAAAGAGTTATCACGGTGTAGAATCCGTCGTCAGCTCTATCACCCATAGTTGCCAGACAATGCGCCCGACCCGCGGCCGAGATGAATCACCAATGCCAACGAGGCCGCATGCAAAACCCACGGCTCAGATAGAGGTGTGGGCGATGGGCGCAGCGGTACCGGCCAGCAGGATGTCTGCGCGGGAGGGGGTCGCCCACGCTGCAAGGCCCCGCTGCGCCTCGCCCCAGTGCGTGATGGAGTCTGACTCCATCTCGTGTGTACCCGCCTCGCGCACCAGCAGGTCCACCCGCGGATGCAGCGTGAGGCTGCCTCTCCCCGCCCCCGCCCCCATGCCACCCAGATGGAAAAAAACGTTTCTAGGATCCGTGTACGTCGTTGGGCAACGTGGCTCAAGGATTACCCCACGTTCCACGTTCAAAGCTGCCAATTTGTGAAGGGCTGATGTGGCAGCAAGGGCACCTCATGCAGGGTGCTACATAAAGCATGCTGGGGCTGAGAGATAATGGGTTCCTAGTGGGTAGGAGGCGTGAGAGGATGCAGTGGTGGCATGGTGCATGCCTGGTGGGAGAGCAGTAGGGTACTCGACGTCGAGAGTGCGGCAACTTGGACACACTCCGGCCGCTAATTGCCCTTGTTCATACGGGGGTCATCCAAGTGCAGGGTGCCCCCTAGTGGTATGCTGTGGGGGGCAAGGACGGGTGTGCCTACTCACCTGACCGGATAATCACTCATACCCACCCCACCCAGCACCCGCCTCTGACCCTCCTGAAGAGGAAGCAGCACTTTGGACCGTGAAACGAACATGTGCCTGATTCTCTGTGCCCCCCATCTCCGCGCACCCTCCCCGTGAATATCACCCATTCCCATTGCTCCCACTCCCACGCACTCCCCTGCAATACCCCTTAGCGCTCCCTAACGTGCCTGCACGCAGCCTTAAATTTGGGCTTTGCCACGTGGGCTCAAAGAGTCGTCTCCCTCCTACACACGAGCTGCCTGCTTTCACTCCGGAGCTGGCACCTGTTGATTGATGCCCCTTCGTTGACCTTCCCACCGAGAACCTGACGTGAGGTCATCACTGACTGGCAACAAATGTAGGCATATGATGTCAGAAGCAGTGCAGTGAGTCACAGGTGTTCCCTGGAATGTCTCGAAGAAAAATCCCGAGAAAAGGGATGGGAACGAAGTAGGCTCACCAACATCAACTTCCTTCCATGCTTCAGTGCATACAGGAAGGGTACCACAAAGACACTCCGATCCGACAAGCTATTCTCCTTCCATGTCCCCTGCTCATTCCAACATCCGCCACATCTCAAACTCTCCCCCCAGCCCTCAAACCAGTGTCTGGCTTCGCAATGAGAGCAGGTTCCAGGCTACAAGAGCGTGACGACCGTGGAACCAGCCACCGGCCCAAGACCTATTCAAACCGGGGTGGAGAGCAGGCCGCTGTATGACGGGGCCGTGTCCCGGGAAAACGTCACTCCTCAGCTCAGACCGTCAATGAGCGCATGCTCAAGCTTGACAAGAATGGGTTGTGAGCGATAGGCCGTATATAACATGGAGACCACCCATTCCGTTCAAGCTCACTACATGCAGTATCTAATACACTACTGCTCCATGCCCACCACAAAGACCACGAGAAGTCAAGACTGTATTATGAGCCTTCGACGTATGAGCGACAGCATCCTCGGTCATGAAGATCGTACTCCATGTTTCAAACATATGTCCCCTCCCCCCGCATTCTAGGCTCCCATGGGCAGCACACATAGGCATAACTAATTTTGGTGCATACGCCGCCGCAATTCGCATTTGATGCGTATGAACAGGCCATACACTGAGCGGCACGAGGCCCGCCAACAAAAACCAGCCCACCATCATCCCAGTGGATGTGAGAAGCGTTCAAGAACTTTACAGCTGTGCATCAGACATATGGAGTCTACCCGACCCGGGGGACTTTTTGTGCCTCTCTCGCACGGGCCGCACAGGGAATTTTACACGGAAGCATCGTTCGACACACACTGAATCACCAAGATCAGAATGATGGGCGATTGGAAAGCAACAATTTGCAGTAGCTTGCCGGGCTGCTGCGTCTTCTGAATCAGGGTTCTTCAAATTAGAACCGAAAATTACTGGTTGACTCCCGCCCTCTTCAACAAGCACAAGAGCCGACTCGTTCTTTCCACCCAGACTGGCTCGTTCCCTTATCGGCACGATTCCAAAGGACCACCAAATTACTTGATTCGAAAAGTTTAGCGAATTGTAAACTTTCGTCTGAATTAGCTGATTTCGTATGGAAGGTTCTGAGTCAAACCAAACTATTCTCACGACAGCCAGCACACTGGACCCGGGGACTTTTTGTGCCTCTCTCGCACGGGCCGCATAACGAATTTCAAATCGGAACCATCACTCAGGTAAGGGGAGAGAGTCAGGGGAGAGACTGGTGGGATGGGAAGGGGTGAGTGCGAAGAGAATGGAAGAGAGCAAATGACACACTGAACGGCATGAGATCGGCAAGCAAAAGCCAGCCCATCATCATCCCAGTGGATGTGAGAAGCAAATCAAGAGCAGGGCGGGGCCGTGACAAGATACCACAAACACATACATATTCCCAACCCAAATGCAAAGCAGCATGGAAGAGAGCAAATGACACACGCACACAAAATGCGGGGTAGCTGGTAGCTTTCCAGCTTTGCACTGCAGGTGCATTACGGAATTATCCTGGTTGGTGCTCGACCCCAGGCAAGCCAAAGTTAAATAAATCACAGCGGAAACTCCCCTGCAGTGCACGCTCCACGGAGGTTTCCCCTACTTGCCATGGGCACCCCTGAAAAATGCCAACTGTCGCTGGCCAGGACATCTGACGGAAACTTGGGCGCGGACTTCACTTTGCTCTCGGGAGAAGGGCTCAGGGACAGCGGTTGCTTGGGTTGCGGGTGTGAAGAGGAGCATGCTGGGTGTCCGCCGACGGACCGTACACGCAACCCTTGGACAAGTGCATAGTAGTAAGAAAGAAAACGAGGAGTTGGGGCACGCAGGGCTGGCCGTGAGTCATCTCGCTATCATCCCACTGGATGTGAGAAGCATTCAAGAACAGGGCACGGCCGTGGCAAGAGGCCATCCGCCTCGACACATCCCAAACCAAGCGCATAACACACATACACTGAACGGCATGAGATCGGCCAACAAAAGCCAGCCCACCATCATCCCAGTGGATGAGAGAAGCAAATCAAGAGCAGGGCGGGGCCGTGACAAGATACCACAAACGCATACATATTCCAGACCCAAATGCAAAGCAGCATGGAAAGATGATACGATGTGACCGATCGTCGCCAAACAACTGTTGGTCTCTGGGTTACGGAGTAAGCGGACCCTGCTGGCGTGCCCCCCAGTGGTTCCCGGAGGACACGTCACACACATATCGGTCCAAGGATGAGCAACGAGGACACGCCACACACATATCAGCCCAAGGATGAGCTGAGGACACGCCACACACATATCAGCCCAAGGATGAGCAACGAGGACACGCCACACACATATCAGCCCAAGGATGAGCAACGAGGACACACCGCATACATATCGGTCCAAGGATGAGCAACGAGGACACGCCACACACATATCGGTCCAAGGATGAGCAACGAGGACGCGCCACATACATATCGGTCCAAGGATGAGCAACGAGGACGCGCCACACACATATCGGTCCAAGGATGAGCAACGAGGACACGCTACACTGAACGGCATGAGATCGGCCAACAAAAGCCAGCCCACCATCATCCCAGTGGATGTGAGAAGCAAATCAAGAGCAGGGTGGGGCCGTGACAAGATACCACAAACGCATACATATTCCCAACCCAAATGCAAAGCAGCATGGAAAGATGAAACGATGTGACCAATCATCGCCAAACAACTGGTGGTCTCTGGGTTACGGAGTAAGCGGACCCTGCTGGCATTTCCCCCAGTGGCTCCCGGAGGACACGCCACACACATATCGGTCCAAGGATGAGCAACGAGGACATGCCACACACATATCAGCCCAAGGATGAGCAACGAGGACACGCCACACTGAACGGCATGAGATCGGCCAACAAAAGCCAGCCCACCATCGTCCCAGTGGATGTGAGAAGCAAATCAAGAGCAGGGCGGGGCCGTGGCAAGATACCACAAACTCATACATATTCCCAACCTAAATGCAAAGCAGCACGGAAAGATGAAACGATGTGACCAATCATCGCCAAACAACTGGTGGTCTCTGGGTTACGGAGTGAGCGGACCCTGCTGGCATGTCCCCCAGTGGCTCCCGGTTGATGGATGGGACCCGTTGGTCCATGGTTATGTCATGAATGCAGTCACACCACACAGCATGGACACCCCATGTCAAAAAAGGAAACATGCGGGCACCTAAGTGCTCGCCACAAAATTCAAGGGAAAACACAGAAGGTGTACATCACCACCTTCTGCCTCTCCTCGCAGCAAAGGCAGACGAATCCACCGAGCTCTCCAAGAGGCAGTGCCCGCCAGAATGGCACCACAGGGATTACCGCCTCCCAAAACCCACTTCCACCCGGCGGCCGTTCCCGTTCACAGTGATGCGCCAGTACCTCATATCAAGGTCAAAGAACACACGTCCCCCGGCATGTGTAATAACCATGAGCACTGTACACGGAGAGGGAGCAAGCGTCAGACGAATCCAAGACACTCCCAAATAGCGAGCCGTAGACGAATCCCCGACGCTCTCAAAGAGGCAGTACCCGTCAGAAGGGTACCACAGGGACAGCCACATCCCATCATCCAAATCACTCCAGTGGCCGTCCCCGTTAACAACGAGATGCCAGTACCCCATAAAGTGGGTGTCGATCACCAGTCCCCCGGCAGGTGAAAAAGCCCCAAGGCACTGGACATAAATAGAGCCAGCCGCAGACGAATCCCCGACGCCCTCAAAGAGGCAGTACCCGTCAGAAGGGTACCACAGGGACAGCCACATCCCATCATCCAAATCACTCCAGTGGCCGTCCCCGTTAACAACGAGATGCCAGTACCCCATAACGTGGCTGCCGATCACCAGTCCCCCGGCAGGTGAAAAAGCCCTAAGGTACTGGACATAAATAGAGCCAGGCGCAGACGAATCCCCGACGCCCTCAAAGAGGCAGTACCCGTCAGAAGGGTACCACATGGACAGCCACATCCCATCATCCAAATCACTCCAGTGGCCGTCCCCGTTAACAATGAGATGCCAGTACCCCACAACGCTAAACCCTAAACGCTGAAACCCTTTAAAAAAATGTGTGTGGCGTGTGAGATTGGTCGAGGTCTAAGGATGAGCAACGAGGACACGCCACACACATATCGGCCCAAGGATGAGCAACGAGGACACGCTACACACATATCGGTCCAAGGATGAGCAATCGAGGACACGCCACACACATATCAGCCCAAGGATGAGTAACGAGGACACGCCACACACATATCGGTCCAAGGATGAGCAACAGGACACGCCACACACATATCGGTCCAAGGATGAGCAACGAGGACACGCCAGACACATATTGGTCCAAGGATGAGCAACGAGGACACGCCGCATACATATCGGTCCAAGGATGAGCAACGAGAACATGCCACATACACATATGTATATATTTGTTGTGCTGTAATCATACAAATCGCATGCCTGTGCTTTAGGCGAGTTGGCCAGTTTCCAGGATCCCTGCTCCCTCTCATCCCCCGTCGCATGCGTGCCTCGTCCACATCCTCCATGCACGCCCCTCCCAGTCATCCCTGTCAGAGGGCCGCGCTCCGCCCAGAGCCGCGCAGAGGCTCCCGGGCTTCTCCCTCAACCACGTGCGAGCTGCGGGTGGCGGCGGAAGGTGCAAGTGCGAGCTGCAGGTGGCGGCGGAAGGTGCAAGTGCGAGCTGCGGGTGGCGGCGGA
>LGRX02001999.1:20152-33893 GCA_001247695.2 Cymbomonas tetramitiformis
CCAGTAAGCAATAGATCGGGAGGTGGGAGGTTGGGTGGGGCAGGGCAGGGCAAGGAAGCAGCAACCAATGAACCGTGAGGAATTGAGCTGGGAGGCGAGGCAGCATGGGAGAGTACGGTGGGGGGTTGTGTGTCGCCACGTGCCCTGCGAAGGGGGAAGAGGCAGACGCAAAATAGCGCTGAGAAAAGGCAGCCAATCACCTGGAAGTGGTGCACCACGTACACCTGCCTACTCTCTCCGTAGACTCCGCGCAGATCCTTAGGGAACATTCCAAACGCAACCCTGCGCCCGCCCGCCCCGGCCGCATCCCGCCGGCCAACCTCTCCATGTGAGTAGCCTCCTTCCCTGCGCCCGCCCGTCCCGGCCGCATCCCGCCGACCTCTGCATGCGAATATCCCTCTTCCCCTTGCTCCGCAAGGCCCCCGGCCGAGCTTCTGACCGCCCGCAGTGGAGCATGTCCTCCTCATTTCTCTTTTGCTCGAATCCTCATTTGCCAAAGGCAGGCACTGCAATACATTTCATTAAATGATTTTGTAAAGTGTTTGAAAATGCATTTTGTGCTTTTCTAAATGCTTTCTAAATTCAAGTTTGATGAGATGTCCAGACTGTCTGTGCAAGTCACCAAAAGGAAAGAGTCCTCTGGGTCGGGAGCGGTGGGAAGAGCAAAAAGAACAGAGCTGAACAGGCGTGTCGCTTCGTGGCTACTTGTACATCCTGTTTGTGTCACGGAGCTACATGTGTCATTCGGCTCAACTGCAGCAGGAGTCACGGATTCCGAAAGTCTGAAACCACAAAAATTCTGTTGCACTCCAATTTGAACATTTCTCTTTTGCTCGAATCCTCATTTGCCATGAAACCAAAGATGAAATTGTGAGGCACACAAAATAAATCTGATCTCTGTCACTGTGACCATGTTAACCACTCGAAGTAGTAGTTCATGTCTGCGTCCCTCAAAGCTGTCGGGTCAATGTAGTGTTGCACTGCTGAAGAGAACTGTGACCAGCCTCCAAAGAAACACACTTTCTCCATTGTCACACCTACCGCTCGAGCACACGTCGTGGCACCCTTCCGAGTACTGTGTGCAGAAGAATGACCTCCTTCCGGGGGTCTGCAATCCAGCTCGCTGAGAGCCAGACCAATCCAGTGATTGGCTGGAAGCCTTGAAGTTCTTCGGGTCCTCGGGTAGCAACCAGTAGGCGTCAGGTTGTGTCATCTCAGATCTGCTCCAAGCTGTGTCACGGTGAAACTCCCAGTGCTCGATCAGCTGCTTCAAAAGAGCCACTCCCCTCCAGGGGATGCACAGGCGTCTCTTCACCAGGTGATGTCGCCGTCCTTTCTCTTTCAGCAGCACCACAGAGAATTCACTGTCACCACAATGAACGTGTTGTCTTGACAACGAAGTCCCCGTGTCCGGTCTGCCAAAGGTCACAAAGGCAACAACCACGTAGGAGAAGGCCCATAGCAGCCGCAACTCTTCAGAAGATCGCGGAGTCAGCTTCAGCGCTGTTTCGTGTACACGTCGTACGTCTCCCGCTGGCAACCAAGTTCACTGGGTCTCGGTGTTCTCCTCCTGCACCGCCAGCTCCACCTGGATGGTTGCCATCCCTTTCACAGCTCGGGTCACAGCACGACCCTTCGCTGGTCCAGGAAATCGCAGGTCCTCGTGGTAGTTGTTGATGGCTGACAGGTACGGCTGCAAGGAAGCTGACTTGATGTCCCCGTCCTTCAACACATAGGCGATGTACAACAACACAATCGCCTCCGTTGCTGGCAGCCACGGCCGTCGGTGCTGCTCACAAAATAAAATGAAGCGCCGCGCCTTCGGTCCGTAGTTGCTCATCGTCGTGTCCAGCAGCGCTTTTCTCTGCATTTTCACTGCCAGTTCTGTGAGCTGGGACTGTCCCAACTCACTCCTCCACCGCTCACAGAGTGAGTGCGTGAGGAAGTTTTCTACAGCACCACCGCGCTTGTTCTCTTCGTAGTCGCCTCCGCAATCGATGTTCTCGCCGTCCGCGTCCGCTGCCTCGTTCGTCAGCTCCGACACGCCCGAGCTATTAATGATTTTGAAGTTCTCCTTGGACAGGTCCAGTGTCTCCTCGTCGCCGTCGTCGTACAGCACGTGCGCCTTCCCGTCCTCGTTGAACTCCTTCACCACACCCGGGTAGAAGCAGTCATCGTCCTTCCAGAACACCTCGATTTTAGAGCCCACGGTCACCTTGCCCGCTGTCGTACTCGTAGCAGAGCTCCTTCGTACTTCAGCAGCGTAGTAACTCACGGGCGCGCCTCGATGAAGAACATCACAGCGTCCCACTTTGAGGGCCCGAGCAGCTCGGACCCTCCCAGCCTGCTCGGAGTGAACAGGTCCCTGCGCCGCGGCATGATCACCACCTCGGTGGCCAGGGCCTCCAGCTCCCTGAACCAGGACTGTCCCGGCCAGTACGGAGCCACCACCGTAGCAGCGCCCCCCTCCTCCCGCAGCTTGTGCGCCACCTCGTCCAGCAGCGCCCACAAGGGGTTCACCCAATTGTTCTTCCCCCGCCAGTCGTACGTGAGAGAGTCCACTCCTTCGCACTTCGGGTCCTTCCACGCAGCGTAGTACCGAGGAAGTTGCGAGGAGATCTTGGAAGCGAACCTGTCCACCGTGTAGGGGCCCCATTGCTTGTTGGCCCACACGAACCAGTCTCGATTGAGTCTCTAGTCGTCCAGGTCCTCGCAGCGAGAAAGATTGTCTGCCCACACGTTGGCCTCGCTGCGGATGTAGCGTGCCTGCAACTCGATGTCGTGCAGGTCCAGCAACAACCTGAGGCGTCGCATCCTCCTCATGAGGTCGGGGTTGCGGCTGGTGTGAAGTGTGAGAGCATCGCCACCACTGCCTGGTTGTCGCAGTAGATTCGTACGACCTTGCCCTCCAGCTCTTTTAGGAACGCCTGCACTGTCTTGTACACGGCCTCCAGCTCCAAGTGCGTGATGTGCCAGTTGCGCATCTCGTCCGACCAGAAACCTCTCGCGGGGAACTTGAGGTCCAGTACTCCTCCCCAGGCCATCATCGAGGAGTCGGTGTGCACCTTCGCTCTCGTCGGGGACCTCCAGATCTTGCGCCCGTTCCACCTGCTCATCACAGGCAGCTTGGACCACCATTCTAAGTCCCCCCGAGCTGCACGAGAGATCTTTACCTTTGCTCCCCAACTGCGTTTCTCTGCCAGCACGAAGTAGAGCTCCCGTAGGTAGAGCCGCGCTGCTGGTACCGCCAAGTACACGGATTGGCAGAGTCCCGTGAAGGAAGCTAGCCTCCTGGCAGGAATCCACCTCCGATTTCTCGCTGCGTCGCACAGGATCTCCTTCGCTCTGGTGTGGATTTTGTGTACCCGTCGTTTGTGACACGGAATTGTCCCAGCTTCAGATCCACCTCCAAACCGAGGTGCTCCACCACCTGCGTAGGCTCCCAATGGCCCTTCTTCTCGTTCCGCTGTAGGCCCAGCCGATGAAGCACCAGTTGAACTTTTTCTCGACGCAGAAAGCCTTCTCGCTGAGAGTCGACCAGCACCAAAAAATCGTCCATGTACGGTAGTACTCGCATCCCGCTGTGACGGTTCGCGTCCTCGCCAGCACCACCTGCTCTGCGACGGACTGACCATCGCTGTCGTACTGCGGAACCGTCCCGCAGCCTCCTGATTTCCCTGCGATCTTCCGCTGCCTGTGGAGAACGTAGAGCTTCCACCATCACGCGTACGAACTTGCAGAACACCCTCGGAGCGTCGTTCCACCCGAACGGTACCGCTGAACATTGAAGCAGGTCCCCTTGCAGGTCGAACTGCATGAAGCGCTGAAAGTCCGGGTGAATCCCCAGCGCATGAAAACCGTCATGGAGGTCGAAACTGAAGCACCAGTCGCCCGGCTTCGCCAGTCTTCGTAGTTTCTTCAGCGTCTCCATCTTCACGCGATTCTTCACACACCACTGGTTCAGCCATCGGAAGTCCACCACCAGTCTCCACTTGTTCGTACCCGGTTTCGGCACTAAAAAAGCGTGAGAAACATGAGATCTTCTCGTCGCTCTCGTCCAGGCACCGTTCCGTAGCAGCCTTTCCTTCTCCGCATCCTTCTCTCCGCATTTCCTTCTTACGCCTCTCGTTCTCCTTCCAGCGTTGGTCCCGGTGATCTTTCACGGCCCGCGTTTCCGCATTCGCTGCATTCTTCGAAGTGAGGCTCAGCATCGCCTTGCCGCGGTTCTTGTCGAAGTCGTTCAGCCACTGCTGCAACACCTCGTCTGCCACCACGCCGTCCGCTGCCTGGTAGACCCTGTCCTCCACGAAATGCAGTTTCGCACGTAGAGCGTCAGATCCTCCCCGCTGTGAAGATCCAGGCTCCTGCTCCAGCCTCCCGCGCAATTCCAGCATCGTCCACCTGTTGCACAGCATCGCGTACACGCCGTGCACAAAGTTGGTCACTGCGTGAAAACGTTTTGGCCACTCGCGGCCCGACAACTCGCAGTCCTCATCCACGTCCAACGTCTCGTTGCATTCACACACCATGTCGTGCAAGTAAGACAGCGCCGGAGCCAAAACCAAGCACTCGTACTTCATTGAAGAGTTAGACTTCTTAGAGAGAGCGTCGTACGTCTTGTTCCCGTGCAGGTCGTACAGCTGCGGCATTCTCGATGTCAGCGTAGCCGGCCTCGGCGGGAACGGGTTGACTGAGGCTGCTGGCACGTACGCCAGCTTCCTCCTTCTCTCCAGAAGTTGCTCAGCAGTTTTGGCCACGGTGTCCGGGTCCGATGTCCCAGGCTTCGCTGCAACCTTCGCTTCCAACTCCACGTTGATCTGTGATTGACGTTGAAGCTCATCACGCAGCAGGCGATGCTCCTCTGCCTGCTGCCTCTGCATTTCCAGCAGCTCCCCTTGCTGCTTTTGCATTACCAGAATTTGTTGCATCAGCACTTCCTGTGTAGACAGTGCTGCGGGGGAAGGGGAAGCCTGTCCAATGTCGGGCTTCCCTGCGAGGGGTGGGAAATCCTCTAGACCCTTGTTCGTAGCACTTCCCCACATTCGTGTCCCTCAAAGGAGTCCCAGTGAAGTCAATCGTACTGCCGTAGCCGATGTGAAGCCGTCGTTTTGAAGTCGTAACGCCGTCCCCGCGACTTCCCTGCCAGATCTCCTGTCGTCCTTCGATCGCCGTCGTACAACCAAGTGGTCTAGTCACTACCTACTCTACTGTTTACAGGTGAAACAGGTGAAGAAAATCTTACAAAATCCGATTTTGCAGTGTGCCTCACAGAGTACCGTAGTACCCGTGAAGTTCCTGTTTGCAAGAGCAAAAGGAACAGAGCTGAACAGGCGTGTCGCTTCGTGGCTACTTGTACATCCTGTTTGTGTCACGGAGCTACATGTGTCATTCGGCTCTACTGCAGCAGGAGTCACGGAATCTGAAAGTCTGAAACCACAAAAATTCTGTTGCACTCCAATTTGAACAAATCAACGCACTCGAATTGCCGGCTGCTCCTACACCGCACAATTTGTTCTGTTGGCTCTATGTCCATCGATTTATGCGGTGTGCACAAATAGGAGAGGTGACGACGTCCTGCCCTCACCTCGGGAGAATACGTATGCCCATTGAAGAAGTCGACCCGCCAATCCCGGTCTGAAACCCGACCGATTTGCTATATCTGCTCGCGCCCCAGCCTCCACCCTCCAACCCCTCAAACCACAGCTCAACACAGGTGTGAGGAATTGACCTTGAATTTGTGCCGTTCGATGCAGGTGCGGCAGGCGGGTATTGAAGTTACACCATCCGGCGCAGGTGAGAAAGGTGGACATCGAGACTGCACAAAGGCTATACGCAGCCAGATCCCGGGACCAAGCGGAGGTCGCTTGAGACAGGAGCGGCATGATGCTGGCTGACACGGTGCGCGGACCAGGCTCACGTGGACACCTTGGCCCAGGAAGACGATATGTATCAAGCCGGTCATATCAATGGCACCCCCCTGCCGCAATATTTTTCTCCCCACGAACTCACAGGAACACCTTGGCCCAGAAAAGGCGACATACATCGAACTGATATTATATCAACGGCACACCCCTGTTATACATCCTCCCTGCGGACCCTTTTCCTTCTGTCCCCTTGAGCCCTGCACCCTCTCGTCTCTCTGCCCCCCTTCCCCTCCCCCCCCGTGGGCTCCGCATCCCCTCTCGCAGACCCTGTACTCCCTCCGATCTCTGAGCCTCATTCTCTCTCCGCCTGCCCTGGTGCGCGTGAGGACAGGCGGAGGGCGCCAGTACCTGAGGAGGACGTCGGTGAAGGCGCCCGGGCCCGTGCGCTCCAGGGTGTCAGTGTCCACAGAGGAGGAGAAGGAGGCTTGCCAGTTTGCCTGAGACGCGCCCGCTCTCGACCCCGCCCACGACTCGAAGTGTGAAAACACAGCAAGCCGAATCCCCAGTGGCAATGCCTCTAAGTACAAATGTCCGTCTCTGAGCTGTTTATGTCACTCCCCCCCGCGCCGATGCACCTGGTAAGAAGCCCCTCAAAAGCACTGCTCTTGTCCTCCTGAGCAGCAGGTGCATCAGCAACATCCCGGGGGAGGGGGGGCACATCAGCACTCCTACCTTAATGTGCTCGCACAGCTTCCTCAAAGCCGGATGCCCTGATGACTTGCCCCACCCCCCGTGCGCTCCCTCTCAGAACGGTTGCTCGCCTTCCCTCTGAAATTGTCATAGCCCCTGGATATGCAAATGCCTCGGGGAGGCAGTGTGGTGCCCCACCACCGCGGCAGAAGCAGCAGCACAAGCCTGCGCAAGATGTTATGACGCACGGAATTCATAATGTCACAAGCCTGCGCGAGACCTCGATGCTTGCAACAGGGCGGCCGGTTACAATGCTATCTGCTGCTGTGCTTAGCCGCGAGTGAAGGGGCGAACTGCGTGTGAAGCTTGGGAAGAGGCCTTGACTGCAGACTGGACTCGAGGAACATCTCTAATGGGCTCCGGGAGGACACTTTCACAGCAGATACAAGCGGAGGGTGTTTGGTGTCAGTGGCCTCGGCATAAATGCGAGGAGCATGTCAACCTGTCGCAGTGACCGAGTCTCACACCATTGTGATGATCAGTATTCCTTCTGCATCTAGAACACTCCAGGGACGCTCACTTGCCAGGGGAGCTTGCCTGGGGCCCCAATGAACGTCCACTGCAACAGTTGGCGTGTCCGTGCATAGGTGCGCGCGTGTGCTATCTCCGGCAGTGGGAACTCCTGCTCCCACCCTGCAGAACAGCGCATGCGATGCCGGGAAGGCCGGGGGTGAGCTGAGAATACGGGGGAGAAGTGGTGCAATACCGGGGAGTTCCGCAAGAGATGAGGTATGCAAAGGGTGGGAACGGGGGCGCGAGAGAAGTATTTCAAGGCAAAAGGTGGAAGTCAGCAAGGAAGGGAGGAAGGGAAACACCCGCAACCTCCTCCACCCATAGCAAAGGAGAGGAAAGGTCACCTGCAATTAGTGTGTCCGTGTCGTAAACCTGAAATAGCAACATCCCCAAACTCCCCTCCCCTACACCCTCGGTTGTGTGCTGTGCAGTGACAATGCTGGGCGCAAGGGACAACAATCTCGCGATGTGGCTTGAATCCCCAGCCCAGTACGGTGCGCAGGACAGTCATCTAGCGCATGCGCAGCATATCCAGGGCCACCTAGGACGGACTGCTGGTAGGGTTGGCACCCAACTGGAAAGTTTTGCCGTAAATACTGATGCTGAGGAAGCCGGCGACATCACAAGTTCTGTTCAAATTGGAGTGCAACAGAATTTTTGTGGTTTCAGACTTTCAGAATCCGTGACTCCTGCTGCAGTAGAGCCGAATGACACATGTAGCTCCGTGACACAAACAGGATGTACAAGTAGCCACGAAGCGACACGCCTGTTCAGCTCTGTTCCTTTTGCTCTTGCAAACAGGAACTTCACGGGTACCTACGGTACTCTGTGAGGCACACTGCAAATCTGATTTTGTAATTTTCTTCACCTGTTTCACCGGTAAAACAGTAGAGTAGGTAGTGACTAGACCACTTGGTTGTACGACGGCGATCGAAGGACGACAGGAGATCTGGCAGCGAAGTCGCGGGGACGGCGTTACGACTTCAAACGACGGCTTCACATCGGCTACGGCAGTACGATTGACTTCACTGTTACTCCTTTGAGGGAGAGAGAATGGCTGGATCTTCGAAGGGCAAGTCTGCAGAGGATTTCCCTCCCCTCCCGGGGAAGCCAGACATCGGGCAGGCTTCCCCTTCCCCAGCAGCACCGTCCACTCAGGACGTGCTGATGCAACAAATTCTGACAATGCAAAAGCAGCAAGGGGAGCTGCTTGAGATGCAGAGGCAGCAGGCACAGGAGCATCGACTGCTGCGTAATGAGCTTCAACGTCAAGCACAGATCAACGTTGAGTTGGAGGCGAAGGTGGCAGCGAAGCCTGGGACTTCTGACCCGGACTCCGCAACCAAGACCGCCGAGCAACTTCTGGAGAGAAGGAGGAAGCTGGAGTACGTGCCAGCAGCCTCGATCAACCCGTTCCCACCGCGGCCGGCTACATTGACATCGAGGATGCCGCAGTTGTACGACCTGCACGGCAGCAAGACGTACGACGCGCTCTCCAAGAAGTCCAACTCTTCGATGAAGTACGAGTGCATGGTTCTGGCTCCAGCGCTGTCTTATTTGCACGACGTGGTGGACGAGTGCAACAAGACGTTGGACGTGAACGAGGACTCCGGATTGACGCAGAGAGAGTGGCAGAAACGTTTCCACGCGGTTACCAACTCGGTGCACGGCGTGTACGCGTTGCTGTGCAACCGTTGGACGATGCTGGAACTGCGCGGGCAGCTGGAGCAGGAGCCTGGTTCTTCACAACGGGGAGGATCGGACGCTCTACGCGCAAAGCTGCAGTTCGTGGAGGACAGGGTCTACCAGGCAGCAGACGGCGTGGTGGCAGATGAGGTGTTGCAGCAGTGGCTGAACGACTTCGACAAGAACCGCGGCAGGGCGATGCTGAACCTTACGTCGAAAAATGCAGCGAACGCGGAAACGCGGGTTGTGAAAGATCCACGGGACCGGGACCGCTGGAAGGAGCGTAAGAAGAACGAGGAGAAGGACGGTAAGAAGCCTACCGACAAAGGCGGCAAGGGCCGGGGCGGAAAGCCCGCGGCCGATGTGTGATGTGCGTGCCGCCACCCCGTCCAGCGCAACAGCCCTCTCCGGGCACTGGGCGGGGGAAACTCACCGTGCAACAGCAGGTGAGACAGCGGAGGGGAGCATGGCGCGCGGCGGGCGCCAGTTCTGAGGTGATGCAATGGATTACTCACGGGGTGAAGTTGAGGTGGAAGCGCAAGCCTCCGCCTCCGTTCGACCACGAGGTGTCACTGAGGGATGCTACGCGGCAGCAGCAGGTGTGGCTGGACGCGGAGAAGGAGAGGCTGCTGGAGAACGGTGCCTGGACGAGAGCGACGAGAAGATCTCACGTTTCTCGCGCATTTTTAGTGCCAAAACCGGGTACGGACAAATGGAGACTGGTGGTGGACTTCCGATGGCTGAACCAGTGGTGTGTGAAGAATCGTGTGAAGATGGAGACGCTGAAGAAACTAAGGAGACTGGCGTAACCGGGCGACTGGTGCTTCAGCTTCGACCTCCAGGACGGTTTTCATGCGTTGGGGATCCACCCGGACTTTCAGAAATTCATGCAGTTCGACCTGCAAGGAGATCTGCTTCAATGTTCAGCGATGCCGTTCGGATGGAGCGACGCTCCGAGAGTGTTCTGCAAGTTCGTACGCGTGATGGTGGAGGCTTAACGTTCTCCACAGGCAGCGGAGGATCGCAGAGAAATCAAGAGACTGCGGGACGGTTCCGCAGTACGACAGCGATGGTCAGTCCGTCGCAGGACCGGTGGTGCTGGCGGGGACGCGAACCGTCATAGCGGAATGCGAGTACTACCGTACATGGACGATTTTCTGGTGCTGGTCGACTCTCAGCGAGAAGGCTATCTGCGTCGAGAAAAAGTTCAGCTGGTGCTTCATCGACTTGGCCTACGGCGGAACGAGAAGAATGGCCAATGGGAGCCTACGCATGTGGTGGAGCACCTCGGGCTGGAGGTGGACCTGAAGCTGGGACAATTCCGTGTAACAGAACGACGGGTACACAAAATCCACACCAAGGCGAAGGAGATCCTGTGCGACGCAACGAGAAATCAGAGGTGGATTCCTGTCAGGAGACTGGCTTCCTTCACGGGACTCTGCCAATCCGTGTACTTAGCAGTACTAGCGGCGCGGCTCTACCTACGGGAGCTCTACTTCGTGCTGGCAGAGAAACGCAGCTGGGGAGCGAAGGTAAAAATCTCGCGTTCAGCTCGGGGGGACTTAGAATGGTGGTCCAGGCTGCCTGTGATGAGCAGGTCGAACGGGCGCAAGATCTGGAGATCCCCGACGAGAGCGAAGGTGCACACGGACTCTTCGATGACAGCTTAAGGAGGAGTGCTTAACCTGAAGTTCCCCGCGCGAGGTTTCTGGCCAGACGAGATGCGCAACTAGCACATTACACACCTGGAGTTGGAGGCCGTGTACAAGACCGTACAGGCGTTCCTGCAGGAGCTGGAGGGCAAGGTCGTACGGCTCTACTGCGACAACCAGGCGGTGGTGGCGATGCTGTCACACTTCACCTCCAGGAACCCGGACCTGATGAGGAGAATGAGGAGACTCTGGCTGCAACTGGATCTGCACGACATCGAGTTGCAGGCTCGGTACATCCGCAGCGAGGCCAACGTGTGGGCCGACAACCTTTCGCGTTGCGAGGATTTGGACGACTGGCGGCTGAATCGGGACTGGTTCGTGTGAGCCAACAAGCAGTGGGGGCCCTACACAGTCCACCGGTTCGCTTCCGAGATCTCCGCGCAGCTTCCTCGGTACTACGCTGCGTGGAAGGACCCGAAGTGCGAAGGTGTGGACTCTCTGACGTACGACTGGCGGGGGGAGAACAATTGGGTGAACCCCCCGTGGGCGCTGCTGGACGAGGTGGCGCACAAGCTGCGGGAGGAGGGGGCCGCTGCTACGGTGGTGGCTCCGTACTGGCCGGGACAGTCCTGGTTCAGAGAGCTGGAGGCCCTGGCCACCGAGGTGGTGATCATGCCACGGCGCATGGACCTGTTCACTCCGAGCAGGCTGGGAGGGTCCGAGTTGCTCGGGCCCTCGAAGTGGGACGCTGTGATGTTCTTCATCGAGGCGCGCCCGTGAGTTACTACGCTGCTGAAGTACGAAGAAGCTCTGCTACGAGTACGACAGCAAGCAAGCTGACCGTGCTGTCATTGCTGATTTTTGACCATGGCTGACCGTGCTGCTGATTTTTGACCGTGGGTACAAAAATCGAGGTGTTCTGGAAGGACGATGACTGCTTCTACCCGGGTGTGGTGAAGGAGTTCGACGAGGACGGGAAGGCGCACGTGCTGTACGACGACGGCGACGAGGAGACGCTAGACTTGTCCGAGGAGAACTTCAAAATCATCAACAGCACGGACGAGGCAACAGACGCGGACGGCGAGAACACCGAGCGGAGCAGCGGAGGCAACTACGAAGAGTACAAGCGCGGTGGTGTTGTACAAAATTTCCTCACGCGCTCACTTTGTGAGCGGTGGAGGGGTGAGTTGGGACCTTCCCGGCTCACAGAACTGGCGGTGTCGATGCAGAGAAAGTCACTGCTGGACACGACGATGGGCAACTACGGACCGAAGGCGCGGCGATTCATTTTATTTTGTGAGCGTGACCAACGGCCGTGGCTACCAGCGTCGGAGGCGACCGTGTTGCTGTACATCGCCTCTCTGTTGGAGGACAGGAACATCAAGTCGGCATCCTTACAGCCGTACCCGTCCGCCATCAACAACTACCACGAGGACCTTGGTTTTCCTGGACCAGCGAAGGGGCGTTCTGTGACCCGAGCTGTGAAGGGGATGGCGACCATCCAAGCGGAGCTGGCGGTGCAGGAGGAGAACATCGAGACCCAGCGGACGTGGCTGCCAGCGGCACACTCAACGGCATGAGATCGGCAAGCAAAAGCCAGCCCACCATCATCCCAGTGGATGTGAGAAGCAAATCAAGGGCAGGGCGGGGCCGTGACAAGATACCACAAACACATACATATTCCCAACCCAAATGCAAAGCAGCATGGAAAGATGATACGATGTGACCGATCGTCGCCAAACAATTGTTGGTCTCTGGGTTACGGAGTAAGCAGACCCTGCTGGCATGCCCCCCAGTGGCTCCTGGTCGATGGATGGGACCTGTTGGTCCATGGTTATGTCATGAATGCAGTCACACCACACAACATGGACACCCCATGTCAAAAAAAGAAAACATGCAGGCACCTAAGTGCTCCCCACAAAATTCAAGGGAAAACACAGAAGGTGTACTTCACCACCTTCTGCCTCTCCTCGCAGCACGACAGACGAATCTACCGAGCTCTCCAAGAGGCAGTGCCCGCCAGAATGGCACCACAAGGATAACCGCCTCCCAAAACCCACTTCCACCCGGCGGTCGTCCCCGTTCACAGCGATCCGCCAGTACTTCATATCAAGGTCAGCGGCACACGTACGACGTGTGCACGAAGCAGCGCTGAGTTTGACTCCGAGATCGCCTGAGGAGCTGCAGCTACTGCGAGCCTTCACCTACGTGGTTGTGGCCTTCGTGACCTTCGGCAGACCGGACACGGGGACCTCGTTGTCACGGCAGCACGTTCATTGTGGCGACAGTGAGTTCTCAGTGGTGCTGCTGAAGGAGAAGGGACGGCGACATCAACGGGTGAAGAGACGCCTGTGCATCCCCTGGAAGGGGGTGGCTCTGTTGAAGGAGCTGATCGAGCACTGGGAGTTCCACCGTGACACGGCTTGGAACAGTTCTGAGAAGACTCAACCTGACGCCTATTGGCTGCTACCCGAGGACCCGAAGAACTTCAAGGCTTCCGTGGCAAATGACTGGATTGGTCTAGCTCTCAGCGAGCTGGACTGCAGACCTCCTGAAGGAGGTCACTTTTCTGCACACAGCACCCGGAAGGGTGCCACGACGTGTGCTCGAGCTGTGGGTGTTACAATGGAGAAAGTGTGCTTCCTGGGAGGCTGGTCACAGTTCTCTTCGGCAGTGCAGCACTACATCGACCCGACAGCTCTGAGGGACACAGACATGGACTACTACTTCGCTTGGTTAACATGGTCACAGTGACAGAGATCAGATTTCTTTTGTGTGCCTCACAGTTTCATCTTTGGTTTCATGGCAAATGAGGATTCGAGCAAAAGAGAAATGTTCAAATTGGAGTGCAACAGAATTTTTGTGGTTTCAGACTTTCAGAATCCGTGACTCCTGCTGCAGTAGAGCCGAATGACACATGTAGCTCCGTGACACAAACAGGATGTACAAGTAGCCACGAAGCGACACGCCTGTTCAGCTCTGTTCCTTTTGCTCTTCCCACCGCTCCCGACCCAGAGGACTCTTTCCTTTTGGTAACGTGCACAGACAGTCTGGACATCTCATCAAAAACATGAATTTAGAAAGCATGTAAAAAGCACAAAATGCATTTTAAACACTTTACAAAATCATTTTAATGAAATGTATTGCAGTGCCTGCCTTTGGCAAATGAGGATTCGAGCAAAAGAGAAACTTCAAAGTCTGGTGAGGGGGTGCAGCCGGTTACCACCGACAGTGGGTCCCGAAGGGGGGGGGCTCCTCCCTGATTGCCAGCGTGAG